>PVJC01000900.1:0-106715 GCA_004026665.1 Murina feae | reverse complement strand
CTGAAAGTAACTCTTGAGGGCTGATTTTCATCTTTTTTTCTCTTCTGCTCTATTGATGCTCAGGGAAGTAACTGTTTGAAAAAAGAGCAAATGCCGAGGAAGTATTTTGGATAGACAACTTGACTGTAAGCTTTATGAAGCCAGAGACCACACCTGCCTTCCAATGCCCCACTGTTATTTTTTGAGAAGTGAGCAAATGTAGTTGTGATTTTGTAAGAGAGACAAAGACTTTCATCATTTCAAAGAAAAGGAAAGGCATGTTTCTGTTAATGCCAGCTGAAATGCAATCTGCTCAAATTTCATTTAGATATAAAAATCAAAGGCTGGGATTTTAACAACATAAAAGTATTTTTAAAATAAACAGAATAAATGGCACCATTTAAGGAGAATGTGCTTTTCTTTCTTTTATAAACATTGACGCCCACAGACAGAGATCTGTTATCTAACAGGGATGCTAAGTGTTAACATCCAGTCCAACAACCAACGCAAGCATGTGGCAGCTCTCAACGTCAAGACCATAGAAGTCTTGCTAAGAGAGCGTAAATGAAATGGGAGAGCAGTGAAACGGGACGAAATAAAGCCTGGGTGGTGTGCATTGATCTTGGACTTAGGACCTTCCTGATCCATTTACCAAGTTATCAATTCCATCTCTCTAAGTTGTTCACATCTGTCATCTTTCCATTCTCATTGCTCCTCCTATATTCAGGCACAAAAAACAGCCTTTGTGGTTTCCCCGAGTCCCATTTCATCCCCTCGGAGCATCTTCATCACAATTTTATTTCTAACACTCAACTCTGATCCCTTGGCTACTTTGCTTGAATTCACGCCATGGCTCCCCATGACCACCAGGATACTGTCTAGACTCTGCGGAGTGGCACTAAGGGCCCTTGGCAATTTATCCCTCTCTGCTTGCCTTTCCTATCATGCCTCCCCTCATTCATTATCTACCAGGAATACTTGATCAGTGGCCAGGGTTTCTCAAACATGCCATGTCCTCTCCACCTCTATGCCTTTGCAAACACTGTTCCCTTTGCCTGGAAGAGCCTCTATCCCCGTGTCCCAAGACCTGCTCATTGTCCAAGACTCAGTTCCCATGTTACTCCCCCGTGAAGCCTCTCCTGACCCTGCCACCTCTACTTGGGAGGCCACTTTCCACTATCGTCATCTGCCTGGAAAGGCTGTCATGAGAACTGCATTAGAGGCTACCTGCAAAACGCTCAGCACAGCATGTAGTGGACACCATGAGCTAGACAGAGTGTGTGTGGGCTGAGGGGTAGCTAACCTCCCTAAGCCTCACTTTAACATCCATTAAATAGGAAGAATAACAGCATCTGTGAGGACTAAATGAGATGATATGTGTACAACATCCAATAGTGACATTTGTCGACACATTAGTACTGCACTCAGCGTTCTCTCTCACTGTACCATTTCTCTACTCTGGATTGTGCCCTATGTTTACGAACCTGTAAGCTGTTAGAATCACCTACGTCTTTTCATTGTCATCTCTCCGACACCTAACAAACTGTTGGGCATGTAGTTGATGTTCATTAATCATTAGCCAATGCCTGATACACACGTCTACTGCCCTCTCCATCTCTCCAAACCGCACCTGTCCTCGAGGGCTCAGCACAAGTGTCTCCTCTCATCTAGAACGCTTTCCCTCCTTCCTGGCGGAGGATAGCATCTGCTTTTGATCACCCACAACATGGTGTGTCTCTCACATTTGTCCGTTTCAGGTGACATTTCAGCCTGGAACCTCAGGGGTTATTTAAATTGCCGCCAGTCTACAAGAGGTGGCTGCCTGGGGAGCTCTCGATATGCCAGGTACTGGCAGCTGGACTGAACACAGAGCCCTAAGCCCAGCACGCTTTCACATCCAGGAAGATGCCCTGTGGCTATGAGAAACGGATGCTTTGACAGAGTCTGAAAGAAAGGCGATCAAGAAAGGCTGGACATTCTTCCCCATCCAGGAATGGCCGGCCGGCAGTATTCTCACAGACGTACCATCAAACATCCTCATAATGCTCTGAGAGAAAACTACTCAAATCCACCAAGCATAGCCCTTTGCAGCCTGAAGATTGCTGTTGTATAAGCCAGAGGCACCCACATTAAAAATAAATGCTTAGTCGGAGAATATTTAATGACATGGAAAATGTTTCTATTACATTGTTGAGAGAAAATCAGGTTACAAAATTGTCTGAATACCAAAATCCCATTTCAAAATGTATTTATATGTGCACAATTTTTAAATAGAGTAGGATAATGATATACAAGATATTAACAGCAATTATCTCTGAATGATATGGTTATGCATTTTTTATTTTGTCCTCTGTGTCCTTTCTAATTTCCTAATTTTTTCTTTTAGGATAAACATGTTATTGAGTGGTCAGAAAAAGAGTACATTTTATTAGCAGAACAAAAATGTAGGGTTAAGGTGCTTGGGCCGTGTTTATGTGATTCTGATGGGTATATGTGGCTTGGATGTGTTCTCTTCCTCGTTTATCCTCCTTATCCCTCCCCTCCCGGGTGGGGGTGGGGGGTATCAGTGCAAACCCATGGCCCAGGCTGGGCTTGAACCAAGGTGTGATAGTCATTAGTATTTCCAACAGGGGCACCTGTGAGGACCTCACAGGACAATAGAAAGAGCATACTAAGTAAAGAACACCAGCTCGCACTGGCTTTCTAAATGTCAGTGTGCAGACCTGTACATCGATATCTCAGCACACACACACGGACTCCTCCAGAGGGCTGCCCCAACAGCTGGCTGAGGTGTGAACCAAGAATTCAACTAAATGTTAATTGGCACCGAGGCGTGACATGAGGGTCCTTAAAAGATGGCGCTGGGAAATTTTGTCTTTTCATGTTTCCTTCCTTGCTTTTTTAATGTGGTTGGTTATCCATAAACCATGAGGGGGGTCTGGTCAGTGAGTGCAGCAGGACAGCGGCTGTTTAACTCTTTCCTTTCTGAGACATCCATTCTCCACATGGTTTTCTGTGCCGGTCACTCACCATAATGCTTAGTGTTTGGATGGAAATGAAACTGTGCAACCAATCACCAGGCTGTTTATAAATACAAAGGTATTCAGAGAAATTCACATTGGTGATCAAATAAAGGAGCACTTGATTGCTTTGTTCACAAATGCCAGGTAAATGTCTGCCACTGGGTTTATTAGTCCTTTCATCACTTAAAATATAATAAAGTAGCCATTATGAAGAAGGTGGAAAAATAGCCTACAGAATGGGAGAAGATATTTGCAAATCATATATCTGATAAGAGCTTACTATCCAGAATATATAAAGAACACTTACAACTCAACAAACAACAGACACACAATGCAATTAAAATATGGGCAAAGGACTTGAATAGTCCAATAGCTCTGCCAAGAAGATGTACAAATGGCCAGTGAGCACATGAAAAGATGCTCGATACCAATAGTCATGAGGGAAATGCAAATCAAATCCACAGTGAGTGCTACTGCACACCTACGATGGCCTTACTGAGAACAAGGAAAGTAAGTGTTGGTGAGAATAGAGAGAAATGAGAGCCCTCAGACACAACTGGTGGGGATGTGTTCTTTACTTGGAACGTTCTTCCTAGTGTAACATGAGGTCCTCAGAGACACTTGGGAATACTAATGGCTGTCACAGCGTGGTTACCAGCCACCATGAAAAAATTTGCCAGTTTCTTAAAAAGTGAAGCATAAAATTATCTTACGAGCCAGCAATTTTACCTAGGTATATACTCAAAAGTACAGAAAACAGGTTCTTAAATAAATACTCGTACATCAGTGTTCGTAGCACCATTATTCACAACAGCCAAAAGGTAAACAAACAAAAACCCACTGTCCATCCATGGATGAATGGATAAACAGAATGTGGTATATCCATACAATGGAATATTATTCAGCTATAAAAAGTGATTCATGCTATTATGAAAACACTACGCTAGGAGGAAGAACTTAGACACAGAATGTCACATATTGTGTGACTCCATTCAGATGCAGTGTCCAGAGTAGATAAATCCATAGAGACAGATGACAGACTGGTGGTGGCCAGAAGTTAGGAGGAGTAGAGAATGGAGAGAAGCTGCTTAATGGGTCTGGGATTTCATTTTGAGAGGATGAGAATGTTTGGGGACTAGGTAGAGATGTTGGTTGCACACCATTGTGAATGTGCTAAATGCCACTGAGTTGTTCACTTTAAAATGATTAATGTTTAATAAATGTCATCTCAATAAAAACATACTATCACGTGCCTACTATATGCTGGGGCTGCAAAGTCATGGACCCTGCTCTTATGCGGAATACAGGCCTGTGGTAGGGGGTAGATGTGTCAATCACACACATTTCTGTTAAGTGTAGCTGTGAAATGCGAGATGAAGGAGAGGTTCAGGTGCTTTGAAAGTGTCTACAAGAAGGACTTGAGTTTCTCTCAGGTCAGCACGACTTCGCAAGGAACTGATGGTGGAGCTGACATATGAAGGAAGATGAGGAAATAGTTTGGGTAATGGAATGAAATGGAGGGTAGGATATTCCAGATTGGGAATAGCAGATGGAAGGCCCTGTGATGACAGTGGGCGAGGAGCAGGATTACCCACAGAGCTGAGGGGAGAGGGCGGGACACTTGGTATGAGAATAGGCTGGACGGCGGTGGGCTGGACCTTGTCGACCTTGCAGAGCCGTGGATGGACTGAGTTTGTTCTCCTGAGAGAAACAGGACTTCGATGGGAGTATTTTAAGGAGGAGGCTGACATGACAAGATCATTCTGGCTGTGGTGTGACATATTTGTCTTTTTCCTTTCCTTTTCTTTTTTTTTTTTGGTAACAGCTTTACTGAGATACAATTCACATGATATAATTCATTTAAAAGTTTAAGATTCAATGGCTTTTAATATAGTCACAGAGTTGGGCGACCAACGCCATGATCAATTTCAGAACATTTTTAAAGAAAAACCCCGACACCGTAGCAGCCACCCCTGTGCTCATTCCCTGCGGCAGTCATAACAGTACCACAAACAGGGTGGCTGAAAGCAACAGACATTTATTGTTTCATGGTACTTCATTCCTTTTTATGGCCAAATAATATTCCATTGTATGGCTATATCCCCCTTTGCTTACCCATTCATCAATAAATAAACATTTGGGTTGCTTCTGCTTTTTGGCTATTATGAGTAATGCTGTTATGAAGATTCATGTAGACATTTTTGCATGGACTTATATTTTCATTTCTCTTGTGTACATACTTAGGAATATAATTTCTAGGTTAGATTATTCATCTTTTAAACAATGTAGGTATACTAATAGATTCCTTTATAAATTACTTTTTGTGGGTTGGGGTTTTAAAACTGGAGTTCAGCCCTGACCGGTTTGGCTCAGTGGATAAAGCGTCTGCCTGCGGACTCAAGGGTCCCAGGTTCGATTCCGGTCAAGGGCATGTATCTTGGTTGTGGGCATATCCCCAGTGGGGAGTGTGCAGGAAGCAGCTGATCGATGTTTCTCTCTCATCGATGTTTCTAACTCTCTATCCTTCTCCCTTCTTCCCTGTAAAAAATCAATAAAATGTATTTAAAGAAAAAAAATGGGGATGAATTGGGGAGATCTTTTGGCCGTTCCTTGTACAATGTTTTCTGGGGAGATGTTACATCGGCTTCTCAATAGGACTGGCGTGACTTGCTCATGATGGAAAGCTCCACTGAAGGGAAGAAGAGTGAATTTGTATGTTGAGACTCACTACAAATCACAGGTACTAAACGCAATCTCCAACATGCAAAGACACTGAGGAAGCCAAACCTGGAGTAACTCCCAGTTCCATGGCTGGTAAGTGGAAAGGTCAAGACCTGAGCCTCCATCTGATCTCAGAGCAGCTAAAAATGCTCAACCTTATCGAGACTTGAGATCTGGTTCTCAGCCTGGGCTTCAGCCTCTATTTCTCACGAAGGTGTCTGAGGTGCAGGCTCCCAGGAGAGCAATGCCACTGAGGGCCTGGTGGGTCCTCCCTGCTCAGGACTGTGCCATCACATCTGTCAATAATCAGGCCACATTTCAGGCTTTAGACTTGCAAGCTCAAGTGTATCTTCCAAACTCAGAGAGCTGAAGCTCATGGCTCATCCCCGGAGGGTATGTACCGAGAGGAAAGATAATAGCAACAAGAGCAACTTCACTGCAGTGACAATGTCTGCAGTCATTTCCAAAGCATCTTCACTGAGCCAGGCATGTATGCATCTCATTTGAATTTGCATGTCAATACTGCAAGTTCTGTATCCGTTCTATTCCCACTTCACAACTGGGAAATCAAGGAGCACGGGGCTCAAATGGGTGTCCTGGGAAAGCTCTGCTTGGAAGTGCTCTTATACCTGGAGCGTGGGAGGGAGGTGTTTGGGTATCCCAATCCCTTACCTAGGCCCAGGGAAACCATTCATTCAAATCTGGGGCAAGATGGTCTAGGCTTCCCAGTCCAAAGGCTCAGCACTGAGAACTAACTGGGTAGCTATTCCATTAGCATGCACGTGGCTGGCACATAGTAGATCCACAATAAATGTTTACCAAATAAAAGAGTCAGCAGAATTGACCAAAATTACAGTAATTAAACAAACAGGTCTTGTTGCCTTTCAAGAATCTGCTGCGGGGCTAAGAAAAGAGTTATCCCCACTTAAAAATGCGCAGTCACATTTGCAAACCTTGGAGTTCTTCCTGCCTTTGTTATTTTATTGTTCAACGAATGTCAGGTAGGTTTTTATTTATATAACAAATCGGATGAATCATGACAATTGTGTGAGCAGGATCCTGAGGTTGCACGGAGACGCAAAGGGCAGGAGGGCCACTGTAGGGGCGGGAAGGGGAAGCAAGAGAGTGAGTGCCAGTCTCCTTCTCCTGGTGGTTTCCTCACCTTCTGCAAGTTCAGTTTCATCTCCACACTGACCCGTGGTTGGCCTGGTACTTTTGCTGAACCTGAGCAAGTCCCCACCCACTAAATCCTGACAATGCTTTGTTGAGCCACACCCACTGGCACTAAGATACAAGAGGCCGAGCCATTTAAGAAATAGGCATGTTGGCACCAGTTCGCCTGATGCAATCATGTAATCAGCTCCTAGACGTACTTCAACCTCTCTTCTATTCCCCAAATCCAATGATTGAAGATTCCTTTAGTGTCTAAATCTTTTTTATTCTTTAAATTTCTCAACTGTTCAGCAATGTGTCACTGCATTGTGCAGTCATAAAAATAATATTAATGAGACGTGGTGTGAGGCAATGCTCATACTACATTCTGTGGATGAAAAATATTGAGTGTGTCAACATGTTCAAGGCCTAAAAGAGAGCTTCATCATTCAGCCCACAGTCTCCGTAAGTACTGTGTGCATTTCAATTCTTTATGTGTGAAACTTAATGAGTTTGGATTCTTTGCCTCATTGGTCATATGCTAGGAAGTAAAACCAGAGGAAAAGGCATAACTTTCCCACATTTAAACTTCAAATGCATCAAATCCCTAAAACAAACCAAACAGAAATGATTACGGAAATTTATAGGAGAAGTGATGTATGATTTGAATTTCCAAAGCATATTTTGGGCCTGTTACAAATTCTTCCAAACCAGGAATGCCACGTTTGACTATTATATGTGTTCAATGGCTTTTCCTCTGCTCATGTACGAGGAGGACCCAGGCATAGCACACATTCAGGGGTGAGCCTACGCTCTGCGAGGCACAGGGATTTATTGGGATCCTATGATGTGCCAGGCCTGGTTGGCACTGGGACTACAGAGACAAATCAGATATTGATACTATATCTATCCAGGTAAGATGAGATGGTTCAGGAGGGAGAGTAGGAGAGGAATAAAAAAAATTTAGAAGTGAAATAACCACTGATTATATGGATACTAGACTTGTCTAGGTGATCACTGCACAAGATATATAGATGTCCAATCAATATGTTCTACACCTGAAATGAATAGTGTATGTTGACTGTATTTTAAAAAAAGATTTTTAAATTGATTTCATAGAAGAAGGGAGACAGAGAGAGAGATAGAAGCATCAATGATGAGAGAGAATCATTGATTGGCTGCCTCCTGCGCCCCCCATACTGGGGATTGAGCCTGCAACTGGGTATGTATCCTGATGGGGAATTGAACGTGCTCAACCACTGAGCCATGCCTGCCAGGCATTAACTATACTTTAATAAAATTAAAAGACCTTGTTATCAGCAAGGGTAAGAATAATTATTATGAAAATAGATAACATTTATTGATCACTGAAGATATGCTAGGTTTTTGAATTGTACAGACATTCTATCCAACCCTTGCTTGTATCCTGTGACATGGATATAACCATCATAATACACCCATTTTACAGATGAAAAAACTGAGACTTAGAAATGTTACATGACCTTTCCAAGGAGGCAGAAACAGAATGAGGGTCTGCACCCAAGCATACCGACTGATTAGCTCTGTGGCCAGCATGCGCACCCTATGTGATGAGTGAGGGGATCGTAGTCTCAATGTGGTAGGCACTTTCTGGCCTGGGCACTTAGGTAGATAGAGTTGAGACCATACGTGGGATCAAGATAAAAAGAAAAGGCAGGTTTGGAGGATAAGAGAGGAGCTAATTTAAGGATGATTTAAAACTGAGAAGAAATCATTAGGAAGAATAAACTCCACCCCCATTTCTCTTCCACATTAAATTGCCTGGGCTAGATTCACACAGCAGATGCCAAGCCTCACCTTCGAGAGAGGCACACCCAATATTTCCCAATTAACTGGTAGGGTAAAGGCATATGTGCACTATTACCTTAAATACTAACTCAGGGGCTGCTATCTCACTGTCAGGATAATTCTTTCAAATTTGCTTAAATTTAGGTTATTAGTCTAATGCAATGTATGATCACTTAGGTGATCAATATCTATTATTTTAAAGGACAGAATTTAAAACGAAAGGAATACAAATTTGAGCCAATGTCAAGCTAAAGGAAATGAAGGCCACACAAGCCTCCTGCAGCAGGCGACTGTTCATCTGCTTTTGTCTACAAGCAGTTCTCGAGGTCCCTTCATGTCTGCATCGGTATGAATTGCTGGGAAGCGAACATTTTCCATTTTTTAATTCCCTTGCAGGGAGAATATTTACGCTGCTTTCCCCGCAGCAAAATGACATAGAAAACCCATATGGGGAAATTGGGTGATGATTTCCATTAGGAATTACTTCTAAACATTTTAGTAATTACACAAGGTGAAGAGGCCTATTATGATGGTGGAAATATGTACATGGGAACAGGTTATCTTTTGGTTTCCTTTGGTAGGCGTAATTCCCTCATGCTGGCAAAGGACGCAGCTTCTCTGTGTCTGAGTATTCAGTAGGGGTTGCCAACCCTTGGACTAGATGCCTGTACAAAAATGGACAAAGGGAATCTTCTGGAATTCTAACATGGCCTCTATCACCTCTTGATGAACTCCCCTGACATCCCCCCAGTTATCTCACAACGTTGCACTCACTTCCTCTCACAGCAGCCATTTGGGAAGGGCAAGGCTCTCCCCTCACTAGACTGACTGCCAAGAGGAAGAATCTGACTTTCCTCGGCTTTGTTTCCACCAGCAGGCAGGTGCTGGGCACAATCAGAACTCACCTGGCAGGTGCTGGGACACAGTCAGAACTCACCTGGCAGGTGCTGGGACACAGTCAGAACTCACCTGGCAGGTGCTGGGACACAGTCAGAACTCACCTGGCAGGTGCTGGGACACAGTCAGAACTCACCTGGCAGGTACTGGGACACAGTCACCACCTTCTGTCAGGTGCTGGGACACAGTCAGAACTCACGAGGCAGGTGCTGGGACACAGTCAGAACTCACCTGGCAGGTGCTGGGACACAGTCAGAACTCACGAGGCAGGTGCTGGGACACAGTCAGAACTCACCTGGCAGGTGCTGGGACATAGTCACCACCATCTGTCAGGTGCTGGGACACAGTCAGAACTCAGGAAGCATTTGCTTAAGTGGCAGAGGGTGACATCAACTCTTGAGAGTGACACAGGCCAGCCTTTGTGATAAATGTCATCACAGGTGAGCCCTGAGTGTACAGAGGAGGAGGTGGGGCTTTTAGAAGGTAGATCAACAGACAGAAAAGCCTCCAGGTGGCTCTCTGCCAGCTCTCCAGGCAGTTTTGTGGCCTCTGAGGAAAGTGGAGAGACTGTTAGGCATCTATAATGCAGGACCTGTGCTAATGAAACCAATGTGTGAGCTAGGTCCATGCACACTCCCATTTCCTTTGCTTTGCTTGCTGACTACCTGACAGAACTTCTCCCCATGCACAGGTACATTTTGTAAGAAAACACATGCCATGCAGAAACAGGGGCCTGAGTCCCAAGGAAATGGATAATCAATGCAGAAGCACCTGCTCCTGTAGAGAGGTGGACAGGCAGGAAGCAAAAGCCTGGACAGCTCTGAGCACATCCTGAGTCTTTGTGAACAGAGGGGAGCCCTGCTATCTTGGGAAGAAGATGATTAGGGATCTGGAGGGGTTTTTTGACCTAATGAAAACTGGGAATGGGGCTTCTGGAAAAAGTCAAACAAAAGTATGTTTGTTAAACATGCTAATAATTTCATTCACCCAAGTATCTTTTGAGCATCATTTCCAGAGAAACAATAGCATCAAGTCCACAACCCACCACCCCTTGCAACTTGCCTGAAGTTAGTCCCTAAGGAGGGAGAACATACCACCTTATCAGAGATGGCCCTCAGTGAACTGGCTTACAGGGGCAGTCAGTTAGCCGACACACCACATGCAATGTGCCTGGTGCCATGGAACTGAGCAGAGCTGACTCCACTGGGAAGAGGCAGAGGAGACTTTGTGGGGCATTTCAGCTGGGTATGAAAGGAGGTGTAAGCGTTCTTCAGGTAGATGAGGGAGGAAGGGGAACACAGGCTGAAGGAACCAGGATGTGCAAAGGACAGCGGGCAGGAGAGCGCGTGGTATATTTGTGGGATAACATTGAATTTAGCAGGAACCTAAAGTGTGCGGAAGGAGGGAAAGGAGAAGAGGCTGGAAGAGTGGTGTGGGACCAGATTATGGAGAATTTGGAGTGGATACATGAGGCATGATGGAGCCATCGCATTTTTAAGCAGGCGAGGGTATTTTAGGAAATTTAGGAGGATGTTCTGGAGGCAGTGGGAGGGTGGTGGGATTGGAGGCACAGAGAGGCAGTTATGAGACTGCAATGGTCCAGCAAGGGAATGAGGGTCAGAAAGCAGAGAGGCCTGAAAGTGCAGAGCAGTGAACAGCTTTGCGAGTTGGTCATGAGGAGCTTCTGAAGAACGGACTGGTGTGAGGAAGGAGAGGGAGAGTGAGAATCCTCTATAACTGCTTGAAAAAGTACTTTATTAAAACAGAAACTGTCTTCCTGATTTTGACAAGCAAATGTTAGCAGAATGCAATTCTTCCCCTGGTTTCTTCTCAGTCTTTCCTATCTATTTAGCAACTGGGCATTCATGTACTCATTGCTGGTGCCCTTAGCTGAGCCCCAAACCCAGTCCCAGTCAGAAGTTAACCAGATTTGCTTCTATTGGTTGGATCATCACCCCCTAAAACAACAACACTGAACCATATCAACTGAGTTCAGAAGAGGAGGATTCCTCAGTAACTTGGTGACATGTGTGGGCACTCATTATGCTCAGAAACTTCATAAAAGGAGCAGGGACAATTAACCATTGGCTTTGGACACAGCATACAAGACCAGGACGAAGGATCAGAATTTATCCTGTTTGCTCCTCCAGGAGAAAAGGAAATTTTCTTTCCACCACTCTCCAGTTCATCTTTACAAGAAATTAATATTTTTAAAGGCCAAACGCGGCTCCATTTTTCATCTTGACAGCTTCTGAAATGCAGATGGATTTTGCATCAGATCAGCTCTTTTCCCTTTTGTTTTGGAGTGAGTTTCATTTTGTTCCACCAGCACCTGCGTGCAGGCCAATGGAATGCCTTTGAAATGAGCTGGTGAGGAAAGGGGATTTGATTAAAATGTGAAGCACTGCTAAATGGACAGTTGATAAGCCTGCTGCTTGCTGCGAACTGGGTTTGGGGCTGAGGAGACAAGATGTGCAGCCAATGATTCCCAGGGTGCTGGGTGTCCCTCGGTGCAGAATGGGGCAACGGGGCGTGCTGTGGCTTTGGTCCAAGTTGAAGAACATTACTTATAAGACCAGATCATGCATCTAGATATTTATTTCTCTCTCTCTTTTAAAAATTATAAACAAGAGGACATGTTTCTCTGCCTTGGAAATCTTCAAATGTGCCAGCTCTGCCATTTACTGGCCAAGGTTTCTGCCAACAACTCTTTCTGGGCCTCACTTTCCTTGTCCGCACCTTGTCAGATATTTCTTAGTTCACAGATGTGCTTGAATTAGAGGGGCGTTAGTTAATCTCTGATTTGGTGTCTCATGCCTTTTTTGGTTCCCCATAATGTGCCAAGCATTGGGAACAGAGTTAAACTGATATGACATTTCCTCAACAGATTAAGAAAGTATTAGGGGCGGGGGAGTGTTTTCAGAGAGCTGCGGTCACGATGGACCGGGCATCAGGAAGCACAGAGGAGCGCACCTCAGCCAGCCTGGGCACAGAGGCCACCTGGGGGGGATGAGGCTGACCCTGAGTTTCGAAGGATAAGCAAGTGTGGACTGGATGGGGAGGAAAGCTGTAGTGCATTCTCAGTGAACTTGGGACACAAACACAGATCTTATAATTGGCAGATGGTGGAACCCCTAGGGATGGAGTGAATATGAGGAAGTGGCGAGAGGAAAGGTGAGAGATGTTGTCAGGGGGTATCATGAGACGAGTAAAAGTGTGTTTTTGTGGCTTTCCTTTGGAGCTGACATGCAAGAAACATCAGCCAGATGAAAAATTATAAACCAGATTATCAACATCTGAGCAGGTGTTGACAACTCTGAGGGCAGAGCGCTATGAGAAAGTGAGCTGGAAATCGGGGCACCACCTGACTCTCTGTCTGCCTGAGCACACAGGACTGTGAGGACCAACCCCGAGCTTGCCCAGGGATGTCCCAGCTCCCAGGAGCAGGAGGCACAAAAGATCCTGTGCACTTGGATGAAGAAAGTGATAGAAGAACGAAGGACGGATCTGTCTTTGAGATGCAGGGGTCTTGCCTAATAGGAACTCGGCCCAAAGGATATTCCAGACTCTTACTATCCTTTAGCAACTCTTCCTCCTGAGAAGAAAGACTACAGGGTTGAAAGAGGGGCAGTTGTCCCCATCCTAGCAGGCCGCCCTTTCCCCATGTGGGAGACACTGTCTATACATCAGGCGCAGGCTGAAGAGGGTGAAAGCAGCCATTCCCTTCCCAACAAAGGGTAGAAGTTAGGGAGTAATGCCCGCTATTTCCTCCATTGAGAGCAGAGGAGCAGGGGCTGGAGCTTGGGCACTTCCTCCAGGTATGGAAATGTCAGGCCAATAGACATACACCTTTTAGGACATCCAAGCAGGTAGCAACTCCCACACTTCAAGTCAAGAGAGGGATGAACTCAATTCTCCAGCTGTGCAGAGTTTCTTATGCCTGCTTTAAAATTCAGCCAAGCCCTAGTCTTCAACAACATGTAATAGATTTAGTGCAAAAGCTACAGAGAACTGAACACCAACAGAAGAAAAATCAGAAAAGTTATACCTGAAAAATAAAAGTTGAGGGCCGACAAGAATAAATCAGCTAAAAGCAGGGAAGAGGGGGGAGAATGTCCAGAGGTTCTCAAGCAGCTGCAAAAAGTGTAAGAAAGGAGGGGAAATCCATCACCTTCACACACCACAAAGGCTGCATTCCTCAGACGCCTCACTGCCCCCTCCTTCCTCTCAGGAGTTCCCCAGTTCTCATCCAGGCAGAGAACAGGAGATGAATTAAATGTCAACAAATATCCTCAAGGAGTGGACTCATTTGTGACAAAGAAGCACTCTTGGGAAGAAAGAGGCTGGGTAATCAGTCTTCCAGAAAAGCTCTACAGGCAAGAAAAAAAAAGGACGATGGAAGAGGGATGGGAAGCCCGGGGAAGGATCTGAGGTCAGGCTTGATTATATGTGCCTGCAGCCGAGGCGAGGGCTTGGAGAACTCCAGTGGAGAAGTCCAGCAGGAATTGGGTCAGGGTGCTTTGAGGAGGCCAGTTTTAGCCCGAAACCAAGGAGTAAACCCTGTGCCAGGTTTGATCTGCTTCCATAGGCCCAGAGCCGGAGAGGGTCACTGGGCCTGAAGCATTCAAGAACACCCAGACCTTGACAGGGAAGCCATGCAGGCAGAGCCTCAAAGGCACTGAGCAGCTACAGAGAAAACAAGAAGTCCTTTCTGCCATGTGGCCCTGGGTAATATTCCATCTGTGCCCGAGACCACGTCTTACTGCAGAGACCATTCACGGCATTGGTGACTGGTCTCTGAGGGAACGTGGGAACGGAGGAGCTAGGCAGGGGAAGGGCTGCCCTTCTTCCCCACATCCCCATCCTCGGCACTCTGCCTTGTGCATGGACTTCTCCAAATAGTCAGACAAGCGTTTCACCCCTTTGCCACACAAGTTGCGACCTGGCCCAAACATCACCCTTCCCAGAAGCCCCTCCCCCCACCTCCTGATGCCCCTGGTTTGGGTACATACCAACGTTTTATTGTCACAGCACTTACCACATTGTTCCAGAATTACTTGTTCCCTCCCTACTCTTCCCCACTACATTTTGAACTCCTTGAAATCACAGACTAGGTCCAAGGTTACATCCCTGAGGATTTGCATGGTGTCTGGTACATAGAAGGCACTTGATGAAAACAACAGTAGTAATAACAATAGTAGTATTAACAATAGTACCTATTATATATTGAACTCTTAACACATTTTTTTTGTGGGAAATAAGTAAAATTGGATCCACCAGGGAGACTGTCAACACATATTTTGCAAAGTAAATAAATAGAGACCTTTTTTTAAAACTAAAACATTGATATGACATTTCATAGAAAAATAAAAGTTTCATAGAAAAATATCAAATAAATTGAAAGATATAAATATTTTACGGAAAGTCTAATTTTGGCGAGAAAATGTCAAAAAAGCCCCGCATTATGACGCGATTTGGGGGAAAATGCCCGATTACAAAGTGTTTAAAAAGTACCTGGCATTGTGCTAATCATTTCACAAACTTGGCCTCATCTAGCCACATGACTGCTTTGTGAGGGAGAATCTACACCCCCATTTTACAGATGATAAAACAATGAGTTAGATTACTTATGCAAAGTCATGGAGGTAGGATGTGAAGGGGCTGAGATTCAGACCCAGGTCTCTCAGATGCCAGGGTCCACACCACAGTCATTTCACTGAATACATAAAATGACCCATCTGGCTTCTCCTGGATGGCTGTGGTGCCAAGTTATCTAGAGAGGTGGTGGATCAACCCTGGCAGGAAGCACAGGGAAGGCAGAACACAAGGCAGGAGGCATTGGTTTGGGCAATCACCATCTATCTGATCTGTTTTTTTAAGAAGTCTACTGTTCGGGATATATATTCACAGGCCTTCCTAAAAGTGATCTTTCCTAGAGGAAGTCCACACTTTAGTCAAGAAGATTCATAAAATTTGTATGATTTCTATCAATCTGTGCAATCCAAGCACATTTATTACCAGGAGAAATGGGATAACTGTCACTCCCCACCCCACCCCAGCCATGTGAACAAGGGCTCAGCTTAACCAGTGGGTGGATGTGACACCAAAAGGTGAACATTTAAGATCTAATTTGTATATTTGTGCACAGTCACCCTTTCTCTTTGAACAGTCTATTTCAAGGACGAAAAAGAATTTTCCATCCCAAGAGTTCACCTACATCATCCAAAAGAATAATCATTACCTCAAATGTAGTAACACTGCACATAATGATAATTTTGTCATGCTTTCCTATAAGATAGGATGTGCTGGGTGACCTGGCTCCCTAAAAAAGGCAGCAACTCATATCCACCACTTCTTGCCCTTCCTTGTAAATCCATCAATGACTTCTGGAATATGGCAACAAGAGGCAGTTTTTTCATTCATTCACTCATTGTTCGCATACTTAATCATGAAAGGGACCTTACAAACCAGTTAATCCACGCCTCCTCCTATGACAGGAGAGACACCAGAGAGCAAGGGGGGACTTTCCCAGGCTCTCCGCCTGCCAGCCACAGCTCAGGACAGAGTTCAGGTTCTCTTTCCTGGGGTTTCCGCACAGTCTAACCAAATACCAACATTCGGGGTTGTTTATTCTAACAGTAGGCTAGTGCTTCTAGCTATGTTTCAGACACGTGTTGGCAGTGTTTGGTATTAGTTCTATAGTAGCACAAACATGATTTATTTCTTAACATTCTCTACCCTTCGAGATTACTTTTGTTCTAAGTCTCTTCTACCCAAAACAGACAGGCACTCTATGTGGGTGTCAGCCATTAGACTTCAGAGAACTCTCCACCCAGCAGATCCTGCATGAAGATTCACTGAGAGAAAAGACAATCCATTTGTCCAAGATATTCAGTCTTACATCTGCAGGACTGTTTATTTAATGAGCTTCTTCTCATGCATGCAATTTTATGTTATGGCTACTTGTCTTTCATGAAATAGGCAAATGGAAATGAAACATCTAATATTATACAGAACCCAATGATAACTCAGTGTTTTTCCTAAGCATGATTAGGACACTGGCCTCTTATCTACTCTGGGTTATATAAGAAGTTGGTGGTGCCTGTTATTTTTGTTATTTGTTGTTATTATTATCATTATTATTATTATTATTATTATTATTATTGCTAGTTTTTTTGCTCTCTTAGGTTGCTAGAGCCAACCTCCCCAGAGATGGAAAAAGAAGTATCTTTACTCCCGGACAAGGATTCCAATGCCTCTCTTAGTCTCATCAAGAATTCTTCTGTTTTGTTTTGTTGATTTCAGAGATAAAAGAAGGGAAAGCAAGAGAGAGAAACATCGATAGGTTGCCTTTCACGTGTGCCCTGACCAGAGATCAAAGTCACAACCTGGGTATGTGCCTGAGCGGGAATTGAACCCACGACCTTCCGGTGTGTGGGATGAGGCTCCAACCAGCTGAGCTACAACAGCCTGGGCTAATCACACATTCTAATGCCCTCCCCAGGCCAGAGCCTCTAGTTCTGAACCACCCTTCCAGCTCCTAGATTCACTGCCATCAGAGCTTCTCCATAGAACAAAAGACTGAATGCAGATCAAGATTATAGATAACACCACAATAACAGATCTATGCTGTATACTTGACAGACCCATAGACTGTGCAACACCAGGAGTGAACAGTAGCGTAAACTACGGACTTTGGATGGCTATGATGTGTCAATGTAGGTTCCTCAACTGTGAAAAATGAAGCACTGTCGGGGGGGGCATGTTGATAGTGGAGGAGGCTATGAATGTGAGGGCAGAAGGGATATAGGAAATCACTGCCTTCCCCTCAGTTTTGTGTGGACTTTAAACTGCTCTAAAGGCCAAGAGGGCTCCTATAACAAATCTGAGAGGCAGGAGCCCGGTGCACTGCTGGCAGCAGTGGGGGCAACAGGAGCATTACGCCTGCTTGGGGAGCATTATTGGGAACCCTTGGAGGCATTCAAGTGAGAGCCGGTAAAGAACATTCCTCCCTTTTAAAGACCTTGTAATTCTTATCGAGCGTCTTATTGAGTGCCACAGTTTTGAATTGTGTTACACAATGTGGACTTTACATTTAGGGCATATTATGTATTAGTGACATCGTGCAATATGTTCTGATCCAGAGCATTGCCCAGTTTCATCCTATGGAAATAAGGCTTTGGAATGTTAAAGAAGATGAGTCATTCTTTCTGCTGGCTGAGGCATGGGTTTCTGAGGTTTCTTGGGCCTGAGTTTCTTCATTGCAACACAATATTATTTTTCTGTTCCCTCTGTCATAAAAATGTCCTGACCTCCAGAGTAAAGACATAGAATAAAATTGGTTCCCCCCACCCAACCTTCCCCCTAAGAAAAAGATTGTGGAAGGCACTGAGGCACTACTGTGAGCTCTCCATGGTCCTGACTATATTATCTGGACTCAGATTTCCCAGCGTTGGGCTCCTAGGATTCTGGCTGTGCAGCACTGTAACTCTTCTGGATTCCAGTGTGTCACTTTATCCATGTTTATTATTCATCTCCCATCTCTTGGATATCTGAATCCCATCTCAGCTTGGTGCTCTTCCTTCAAACAGTCAGAAGCTGAGCAATGGTCTGTTTTAAAGAACTGCTAAACAGCTTTGTCACTGAGCTGTGAAACACTGCCATAGTTGATGACACCGTCACAGAGATCATCAGGCACCATTTATTCAGCACATACTATGAACTAGTAAGAAATCACACGATATAATCTCTCAATTTTTATCACCACCTTGTAAATCAGGTGTTACCACCATTTTACAAATGAGAAAATAGAGGCTCCGTGTGGTCAAACAACTTAGCGTAAGATTACTGTAGAAATGAGTGAGTCTAAACATTTAAAGTGCTTGAAGCAGTGCCATAGCCTTGTAAATAATAAATCCCATTTCACTGTGGATTTCCTTCTTATACTATGTTGCTATTGACTTAAATATTAAGTCCTCACAAAGGGGGGAGGAAAACATACTTTGATATTATGTCCTTGCCTCCAAGTATCTTCTGAAGGAGAGAGAGACAAACGTGAATGAAGTTTTATAAGGGAAGAAAAGAAGAGCAGTCAATCAAAGTTGACTTGGGTATTACAAAAAGTTTGAGAGGAAGCTTAAATAAAGTAATAGACTCTTAAGTTTTGTAGATTACATAGTTCAGTTAGTCTAATTTGTACTCTACCTTCTGGGTTAGATACAGAGGACCTGACAAAAACCTGACTGCTCAACCCTCAGACCCTGGAGGGAGCGACCTTCTGGAACATGTATACCTGTCACAGAGGCATAGCTTCCTGGCCAGAGGTAGACATACCCCAGGGAAACTGACTCATAATTAAGGTTGAGTCCATCATTGCAATCTGTTGGGAATTTGGAAATGAGACTCTGAGAGACTAATTTGGCAGTGAAAATGTCACCACAGAGAAAGCAGCCAAGTCATGTTAATGGCAGAGCATGCAAGAGGAAGTCCCAGGCACTCCTGTTGCTGAGGTCTCTGGAGCTATGCCCAATCCCCTTACCTGAGGCCTGGTGGGCTACCTTTCCCTGGAGATCAGGGAGGCCACTCAGTACCGTTGTCATCTGAGTTGGTGGATTGGGTTTCTATTCCTTTCAACCAAATGATACTCACCAAAACCTATGGTAAACACAACCAATGTGCATTATAATAAGACTGGACTATGTGATTCTGCTTTCACTTCTTTTAAAAAAATATATATATTTTATTTATTTTTCACAGAGAGGAAGAGGGAGGGATAGAGAGTTAGAAACATTGATGAGAGAGAAACATCGATCAGCTGCCTCCTGCACACTCCCCACTGGGGATGTGCTCACAACCAAGGTACATGCCCTTGACCGGAATTGAACCTGGGACCCTTGAGTCCGCAGGACGATGCTCTATCCCCTGAGCCAAACTGGTTAGGGCTTTCACTTCTGAGTGCCATATTAAAGAGAGATTGCTACACAAACACTGGGTGGAAAGTACCAGGCTTGGAGACCATGAGGGAACTGAGAGAAGGTGGACTGTGATCAGCGGAGGTTCAGGTGGCAAGATAGTGCTTCTCCATAGAGTGCTGTCTTCTGGTGGCAATGCCACCTTTAACATTGTGGCTTTAGGGTACAGAACTAGGAACTATGGGTAAAAGTAATTGGGAAGACTTTCGCTCAGTTAGACACAGAGTCTAAGCTTCCTGAGGAGAGGGACTTTATCTATCTTGTTCATGACTCTGCTCAGCACTTCACCCAGGGACTAGCACAGACTAATCGTTCAATATGTATTTTCTATAAATTAATAAGCAGGCAGCAGGCTCCATTCAAAAAAGCTGGAGTGCTTCCCTGGCTGGTTTGGCTCAGTGAATAGAGCCTTGGCCTTCAGACCAAAGGATCCCAGGTTCGATTCCAGTCAAGAGCATATACCTCGGTTGTAGGCTCCTCCCCTGCCTGGGCCCTGGTTGGGGCTCATGCAGGAAGCAACCAATTGATGTGTTTCTTTCACATTGATGCTTCTCTCTGTCTTTCCCTCTCTCCTCTACTCTCCCTAAAAATCAGTGGAAAAATATCCTCAGGTGAGGATTAAAAAAACCCACCAAATAAACAAACACAAAGGAGTTAAAGTGTTGTAGGAACATGAGTGGAGGAAGGTTTCATGAGCTCAAAAACCTTTCAAATCCAAAGGTCCAGTGAGTGTGTGTATGTGTGTGTTAACAGAATTAAATCCGCAGCCTTTCAGTACACAGGCTGGCACTATATCCACTGAGCCAAACCAGCTAGGGCCAAAGGCCCAATGTTTTTACTGTCATTATGAAATGCAGTAACCCATGGGGTTCCCCTCAACTGAGTAACCAATGTGAATACTGGTCAGATCTCTGATCTGCTTGAATATTTTATTTTGTTTCAGAATTTCTTATTTTTAGCTTAATTTTTATTGTTGACATTATTTTTGTTTTTGAAAACAAATCCTCAAACACAGAGACTGTAGGAAGGCACAAAAAGCCAAGTTTCAAGAAGATGCCGTAAGTTCAACTCCTTGTGTTCAAAACCCTGTTCTTCCTGATAGAAAAAAATTTGCTTAATCACTCTGTGCTTCTCATCTAGAAAATGGTTATAATCAAAGTGCCACTCTCAGGGTTTTTGCTTTTTGTAATAAAGATGAAATAAAATAACATATGTAAGGAGGTGCGCATAGTGACCGGCTTATCGTAATAACTCTGCAACATTATTATTAGCTATCGTTAGCCACAGGATTGCTTCATTAACTCTTTGGAATGAAATCTTTGCATTTCTCTCCCTCCACCCTGTCTTCCTAGGGCCATGTGATGCCTTTCATCAAAATAGCAGTGTTCAAAACAAACGAGGACCCATTCCTTCAGCTTCTTCCTCGAGCCCTGGAGGACTGCACCCCTCTGCAGCCACAACAGAACCGACTTAGGAGAAGCGGGCCCACAGGGGGGAGAGCATGGGGTTCTTCACGCTTGGACACAGACCCTCTGATCTGCTGCTGCATATACGGAGGACTTGACATGTGTGCAGATACCTGACTTCACACACCAACATGCTGAGCACGGCCACACAGCTCCCTTTCCCATGTTCCCATGTGGGTAATTAGATAAAGATGGACCCCTTTCCCACAGTGAGTTCTCCGTTGCTCTCTTTAAACTATTGGCGGGGGGTGGGGGGGTGGGGGAAGTCCCACATCACCCACTTCAAGCATTAGGTATTTCAACAAAGTTTGAATGACACCAACTACATTTACTCAAATGCTCACACTCAGATAAAGGCAATTTGGCTTTGAAAAAAAAATAAGTTTCACTTGCGTTCATGAATGTTACTTTCTGGCTAGATGAACATTTAAAATGTAAATTATTTAAAGTGATCAAGACCTATGGTCCACGTTCCTTATTCTAAGTCAGTGGCACAAACAGTATACATACATTATTAATGCACTAGGCACCTATTATACACACACAGACGTCGCCAAAGGCATAACCACTCAGAAAAGAGGCTGTTGCATATAAGAGACACATTTAGATACCTTGAAATCTCTCTGTATTTTGCCTTCAAGCTCTGTTTTTAATAGAAATATCTTTGACAGGTACATGTGTCTCCATCTCCTACAGACATTTGTGGCCAGTGGCGGGCTCTTTGAAAGCATGGACTCTCTGCTAACTGCTACTGGCTACCAGCCCATCCAGATCCAATTTTATGACCTATGACCTATGACCTTCCACCGCCCCACTAGACAATGTGGGTTCACTCTGAAATCTTAAGAGCTGGCAAGAAGCAGATGTGATGGTTCTAAACTCTAGTCCCTTCAACAAGAGGCGATTTATTATGTCCAAGAAGGATTCTTGTTGCTGTAGAAACACTTATCTGCAGCTTGTGAGACACGGGCAGGCATCCGTGTGTCTGTAATCCTGTATGATCATTAGTGCCCAGTGCTGAGTGTCCCCAGGTCCCAGGGTACAGTCAGCAAAGGGAACCCTGCTTGTGGGATGACAGACAGATCTATAAGCCCTCACCCCAGAAGTTCTAACCAACTCCCATTTTATACAGTTTTATATGGAAGACTCTGTCACTCATAGTGATCAAAGCATGTGCCCTGATTGCCTCTCCCATCACATTAGGTCCCAGGTGGCAGGGGAAGTCTGGGACTGGGTGCTGCGGGGGTCAGACTGAAAGCTGAGATTAAAGGTACCATTCAAGTAACAGCACAATCTAGGAAGAGATCACACCCTGCCGCCTGTCTCCCGCTGACCTCTGGGGCCAGTGTCGAGGTGGTGTGCTGCCCTGGGAGCTGGGTGCAAGCTTTCCAATGTCCTTGTTTGCACAAATGCACTGACCGGCCACGCAGACTTCATTTAACTCAAGACGGAGCACTCTTTACACTCATCAGTAAACAATAATACGTGTAAATGGAGCCACTTTAAAAAGGAGTCAGAGCTGCTATGCCAGAGGAACTGCCTTGCACATCTTATGTCTCGACCCTCTGTAATATTAATACAGTGAGAAATAACCTTTGTACTGGGCCTGCGCAACTTGTGCCCAAAACAACTGTTTGCAAAGATAACAAAAAGGCAGTTATTATGACCACTGGACTGAAAATTAAAAACAATGTGTGGAACTAATATCACCATTTTGTTATCTGCATCGATAGAAATGCCTTCCTTTTATTGATGTAATTGTTCCTCTTCTCTCTCTCATAAACACCACTGCCTTTGTCTCCCAATCGAAATGTTATTTGGGCTTCTGCCTGAATTAATGATTCCTGAATAGGTATTTTTATTGATCTCAAATAAATACTTGTTGCCTCTCACTTTGAAGGGCCTTTTAATTTTTAGGTTAACACTCTGCGTAATTTAACATGTCGCTAGGGACTATGGGCTGTCATTGTGATTATCAGCTGTTGTGGAAAGCTGTGAACAGGGCATTAGAGGTGGTGGTGGTGGGGGGCGGTGGGAGAGACACCTAGACATTTCCTTTGGTGGGAAGTTCCCTGGCAGCAGCTGGCTCCTTGCATAGGTGCCTATTACTCCAATGTAGAGTGAGGTGTGGGATGCCCTGACAGGCGTGCCCCTCCACTGGACAGGTTAATGAGGTGTCGGGGCAATGTTGATTCTAAGCAGTTTTCTTGATGTGGAAATATTTCCTGTTGAAAGAGAAGAGTGTGGAATAAGAGGAGAAGAGTGTGGAAACGAAGAAGAACTTAAGCTCTGCATTGAAATGTAGAGGAGTCACGTAATGGCTGTGTGATTTCATCCCTCCAAGCTTCAGTTTCAGCATCTTTATTGGGCTGGTTGAATCCCACATGAAAAGATGCATGTAAGTGCTTTGCATCCTGCTTGGTACATAGTAGATGCTCAATAAATGTCTGTTAACGATGACGGTGATACCTAAGGCGGGTTTTTTCATCTCAAGGTATCTCTTCCTTAGAATTTGCTTCCCCCTCTCTCTTCCTTACACTAACTTTGTGGAATCTCCCTTAGCATTTAAATACATGAGCAAGTATGAAGTCTTTATCATAATAACAGTAATTGAAAAGAATAATTTATCTGACTTAATGCCAGACCCAAACTGTCTCTAAATGCCTCCTAATGTTTAACCATTTTTTCTGCAGATCACTTTATATTATATTTTATTAAAATATAGTTGACATACAATATTATATTAGTTTCAGGCATATTTCATGTTTAACTTTGAACAGTGCTGCTGGCAGAAACAAAATGAAAAATGGAAACTTTTGTGTTGTGCCTACATACTTTTCTTACTGAATCTCTTTGTAATTGCACTGAAAATGAATACTGCCCACACAGGTTGAACTGCTGAGGAAGGTAGGGAAAACAGTTAAAACATCCAGGTATGGATGCTTCCCCAGGCCATACCTTTGCCTGCCCCTGGTAAGCCCAGGGTTCCAAAATGGTTTTTCATTGAAGAAACATAAAATGATGATATAAACAGAAAAGAATATCTCTGCATGGATATTTTATGTAAACTATTTGGAACTGCAAAATATTTTTGCATCCCAGGGTTGGGAGCCGCGAGGACATGCACCATTAACCAATCTGCTATCTTCTGCTTTAAAACTTGTTCTGATGGATTTTAGAAAGTATCCCCAAAGCAGATTGTTCTTCTCGAAAACTCAGAAAGGCTCCATGCAGCCTTCAGCGTATTGACTGGTCTCTCCCCCTATGCTAAGCATCTCCCATCACGTTTGAACTTTATATTTGGAAATCACTCTTCTAAAAGCTCACGTGGTTCAGCCAACTCCGAGTGCTCACACAAATCTCTGGCTTTTCCAATAAACAGGAAATCAGAGAGATCAGCAGTTTTAAATCTAAGCACCACCAAAGTTTGAAATCAATATGAAAAGATGTCTTCTAAAAGAGCGCTTCTCAAATTTTAATGTGTGTATGCATCACCTGGGTAGCGGAGCCTGTTAAAATGCAGACTGCGATTCAGTAGGTCTGGGACAGGCAAGGGCTAAGATGCCGAAACTCTCTCAAAGGCACGGGGATTCTCCATGCTGGCCCATGGGCCGCCCTATGAGCAGCAAGGTCCTAAGATACTTGCGGGTCTGCCTCTGTGCTTGAGTTCACCAGGTACAGGCCTCAGTCTCCACGCACACTTAGACGAACTTGTCACGGTGCTACAGCCAACTACACCCTCGCAGACCGGGAGGGCTGCACCCGGTAGATCTCTGACCCTTTCACTCAGTGGCCCCTGGTCTGCAAAGCTCTGGTTAGTTCCCTTTCCTTCAGAGCTAGTTGGACATTTTTTCTCTCTACTTTCCCATTTCTTGTTCTTGCCTCCATCACCATTTAATCCCTCCTCTAAGGCCTCCGTTCACGCTTTTTCTTTTCTTAACGCTTCTTCAGTCTCATTTCTGTTAGGCTTGCTGTCCCCAGCCAGTAGGCGTCCTTGTCTTCAGGGACAGTGTGATTCACAGGCTGAGTTCAGCTTTTGGCTCTCCTTGTTTGTTTGATTTTTGTGGTTGTTTTTTTGTTAATTCTCACCTGCTGATGTTTTTCCATCGATTTTTTTTTTTTTGAGAGAGTGGAAGGGAGGGAGAGAAACACACATATTGGTTGCTTCCTGCATGTGCCCCAACCAGGGCCGGGGATCGAGCCTGCAACCATGGCACATGCCCTTGACCGGAATCGAACCTGGGATTCTTCAGTCTGCGGGCCAATGCTCTATCCACTGAACCGAACCAGCGAGGGCTGTTTTGTTGTTGTTGTTGTTGTTGTTTTTCTGCTTGTTTTATTCACCTAAGACTTCCACTTTCTATTTCTAGTCCCAGGTTTAGAAAGATGTAGAAAGAAAGATCTAAACAGAGTGGTGCCATTGCATTGAGATTTAAATCTGTAACCTCCTCAAAGGATCACACCCATTCACTAAAAACTTCCAGCCCCAGGCATTTAATCAGAAGACAGACAGAGCCCAGGCAAAGCTATCTGCACGGGACTGTCCACTACCAACTGGTTTATAGTAGCAAAAACAAACTGTGTACGAAAAACTGGTGGTTAAATAAATGGTGGCACATCAACATGGCGACTACTATGTTGGCATTAAATGTCTATGCTTTAATGCCCACTGATTAGGTGAAAATGCTCATAAAAGTTAAGTGAAAGAATATAGCTAGACAATGCAACATGTATTGACATTTCAATGTTATTAAAAAGATGTGTAGCAAAGAACTAACAAGATACACCCCCACTTGCTAATAATGATAGTTTTCTCTGGATGATGGGATTGTAGGTAAATTATTTTTATAACTTTTGAGTTTCCAGTGTTTTCTACAATGAAATCGCATTCCTTTATTTAAAGCAATCTTAACATTTAGGAAAAAACCTTCAATATAAAAACAGTTTACTTTATAACGTTAGATACTAGATCTCACTCATGGATAATGCTAACTATTTGAATATTAGGACAGCTTAGAGCTCACATTAGAGTTTTCACTGAACACTGTAAAATGCTAAATTGAATAACTGTAATAAGTGCCCCCTCAGCAGAAAGGCTTACACACAATCCCAGGCTTTAGAGAAGGAACTAGAATGTGATCTGCTCCCTCTTCTCCCTGAATACAGCCATCTCTTTTGCCATGTTCCAGCACTTTTTCCCTAGTGACAAATTCATTTACGATGCAGTTCTTCAACTGGTTAGCAAACTAGTTTGACTATTTTGGGAATAATTACAGTAATTAGGCAACTTCTTAGAGTAATGTGACTCTCCTCTCACTGCAAAGCAAGTAATCTGCACGTTCAGTGTGAGTCTCTTCTGCCTTTCTATTCTGCAGTATCAACATTTTGCATCTCTCCTATTAGTTAATGCCTGACTAGGGGACTGAGGGCTGTGCCAGGATGCTGCATTGAGAAAGGATTTATCATGTGAGTACCTAGCAATTACTACATCTTTCACTATGACTGATAGTTACAGGAGTTACTGGGTTGGCTACCACGAGGACATTTCCTTGACCACGTGTCTTAAACATATCCTGGTGAGATAAAATCACCTGCCCTTCTCCATGGTACAGAGACCCTGGGTCCAGGGAATGTACCCAGCTGGGTCCCATAAGCCCCTTCTAGATCACACCCTGTGTCCCGAGAACCCCAGAATTCCCAGTCCAAATGGCAAACAGACCCAGAGGACACTCAGCTCTCCTTGGATGATGTCATCTCATTTATCTTATAGTGGAGAGTGGTGGAGTTGTCAAATTATTTTATCTGTATTTTCCTGGAATTAATTAATTTATTATCTTTCCAACCACTTTTCCATTCATTTTGTCACACATCTAACCTGTCCATCTATAAACCCACCTTTCAACCACTCATCTACCTACCCATCCACCATCTACATGTCTACTTTTTAAAAACTAACACTGAGCAATTATGTGCCAAGAACTATATTAGTCACTGGCGTTGGGGGTATTAATAAAGGTGCCATAGCCCCTGACTTCATGCCCTCACAGGCCAGTAGGCATGATGGGCACACAAATAGATAATGACACCGCAAAGATAAAAAATGGCGAATGGGAAAGGGAGGTGATCTGATTTCACTGAGGAGGAGAGGGTTCAGAAAAGTCTCCCAGGTGACATGTCTTAAAGGATGATGGTATAGAGTGTCCAGAAGACACTGTATAGTTCTTCCTTAATAAATGAAGTTCACTTTAAAGAATAAAATGAGGCTACTTTGCCAGGTAGAGAAGAGAAGGATGGAAGTCCAGGCTGAGTGAATACAAGGACAAAGGCCAGGGAGCATGAAGATGCAAGGTAGGCATGTGGAAAGCATCCAGCGTGTGCACTGACAGGAGCAGGAAAGGAGGCTAGGGGAGTAGTAAGGGGGCAGGCTATAATGGTCTCCATACTTCACATGGGATATGTCTAACACATACCTAATAGCATATCTATGGTCCAAAAGACATTTATTCATTTGATTGTTCTAAGGCAAAGTTGTGCCATGGTGGGGTTTCTGGTGAAAGGATTAAGGGGAACATGAGGCATAGACTGGAGAGTGGGTTTGTTTATCAGGAGTGGGATAACAAGGGGGCATATCAGAGATGTTTTCCTAGGGCAGGATGCACAGACTTGGTGGGGAAGGAAGAGGAAGAAATTTAAGGCAACTCAGCATTTTACCCTTTGGGAGTTGGGTTTACCATCCGTGGCCATGAAGAATCCTGGAAGTGAAATAGGCTAAGTATGGTAGCTTCCAACTCATTTACTATTTCATTTATTTAAGAGATATTTACCACCTGTCCACTATGCTTCAGCTGCAAAGGACACACTGGCAAGCAAGATGGACATGGCCCTACCTTAATAGGACTTTCAGAAAACATGGCTATGCCTCCATCGGAAGGATGGCATTGTCCCCCTTCCTCTCAGGACTCCCAAGAACTGCTCCCCACGCCTGTTTACATACATGGGCCGACTCCTCCACTAACAGCGGAGCTTGCAATCTGACGAACTGCTTGGCAATTGACCTCCTATCAATCAATTTTCTCTCTGTCATGAAAACTCTGCTGTCAGCGGCGCTCAATCACCAAATGTCATTGATGGCTCCCCACTGCATATTCCTGTAGAATGATGCTGCTCCTTACACGAGGATTGAGACATCATAGCAGGTACTTGAAGGCTTCGCCAAGAGCACCGACAACTTCCATCCGCACCCAGGATGAAAGAGGCTTCCTTAGGAGACGCAGCGTTCCCAGATCTCCCTGACTTTAAGCTCCTGCCGGGCGGCTGACCGAGAGACCTGACAGGCATTTTTGCTTGTGTGGGTCAAGCACGTGGCGCTCTGCCAATACTGGAGTGCCGAAGTGCAGGCCGCCTCACCGAATGCATTTCCCAGCTCCAGGCTGTGACCCCTGGAACGCAGGACACCACACTGCAACCTGGTCTCTAGGGGCAGGAGGTCCACCAATCTGGGCAGTGGTGCTAATCAGTGTTTCTGCTTGGTCAGCTCGATCTCTTTTTTGTGTAACAGCCCTGATCGTATCAGCGAGCTAGCAGGAAAGACGGACACACACTGTTAAAACAAACCTTGCGTTTCCCCTCTGGGGGCCTTTCTCCTTTCCCTCGGCGCCACCAACAGTTACAAATGTTTTGATTACAGGAACAAGCTTTTATATTACTCCTGCTCCCACTTCACCTCTGACAGATGATAGAGAAGGCCTCTTTCATAGTTGACAAGTTTTGCTTTGCCTTTTTCTTATTGGAAATTCAAGGTGGCAGCGATTTCATTAACTTGATTTCTCAGGCTGTGCAGAAGTCTTTTATTTATTTATTTTTTAGTGGGGACAAGTGTGATGTGAGAAGGGAAGCTGTGGCCACAGTGTTGTGGAGGGGGTGGTGCTCTGAGGACCCCCGAGAGGGACACCTGGTGGTGCACGCAGGCAGCGCAGATGGTAGGCTGCAGCCAGGGGCCGGTTGCCCAGGGGTTCGCATCCTCTTACTGTGCTCCCCATTATGCAGGCTGCTCAGCTTGTACACAACTTAATCCACCCAGAGCCCTGACATGATACTTTCCTCTGAAATTCCTTCCCTTTCACCTGCTTCCCTGTCTGGTCTTTGCACAAAGGAAGGAGAGAGATGGGTGAAGCAGTGATGGGTGACCTAGAAAGGGCAGCTATTTTGGGGGACTGACTTTTAGGTGCTCCCATGAGCTCTCAAGGGTGAGAGCCAAGGACCCCACCACAGCATGGCTGTGTCCTTCCCGCCAAGGCAATGTCCCCGAGGCTCAGAGCGCACAGTTAATGACATGTGAGCAGAGGTTAAGTTGGCTTTCAGTGTGTCACTGGCCATTCGGCCTCTTCCTGCCCCTCTAAGCTTTCAGCGAGGCTCTTGATCACCAGCGTGCTGACAGCCACTTAGCCAGACAGGAAAGGAAATTATGCAGATGGCGAACCTCCCCCCTGCTTGCCACCCCACCCCCCATACACTTCTTTCTCAGTTCTCTTAAGAAGAATATGACACATGAGGAGGCAAATAAAATACTCAAATGAAAATGCTACCCAAGAGTTTTGTTTCTCTTGCCTATTTTATTACAGGGATGGCAGTAAAAATCTTTGAATGAAAAGGGCTGAGGGCTTCTCTTCCAGGACAGAAACAGGGGGGCATTGGAAGGCAAGGGTGTGGGCGGTGGGAAGCCAGAGCAGGGTGGCTGGAAATGGCACTCACAGAGGCAAAGAAGGCTCCCTTCCAGGGACTGGTGAACACTCAGGAATACGCCATATCCCCATTTGGATGCCTCCAAAATGCCTCAGAAACCCAGCTTGGGGTCTTCAGTCATCCCACGTTATCTCTAAAAGAACTGGTTGTTTCAGGGTCTCCAGTTTTCAGAGAATGACATGACCTTTCACCCTGACAAGACCTGAGGGTCATCTTGGATGCTGGGTCTGGACTTCCTACATCCACAGCAGGGGAATTGGCTGTCCTGTGCATTGTAAGATACTTAGAGCATCCCTTGTTTCTACCTATTAGATGCCATTAGTAGCACACCTCCCCCCTTTACCCCTCCCCACCAGTTATAACTACCAGAAGTTTCCAGACACTACCAAATGTTCCCTGGGGGGCACATATCCCTGGTTTAGAACCACTGATCCAAAACAAACATCATCAAGTCCTGCTTAGTTTATGTCCCAAAACTTCTAAATCTGCCTACCCCTTCCTGTTCTATGGCCATCCTGGGCTTTAAGTGCTCATTAGCTCTCACCTGGACACCTACTCCAGCCAATCTTCTCATCCCACTTCTGCCTCCCTTAGTCCACTCTCCAGGCAGCAGCCCAGTGGATGATTCCAGAACCAACTCTGCTCATATTATCTTCCCATTCAAACCCTGTGAAAGCGTTCCTTTGCTCTGAGGATGCAGATGCAGATTCCTAAGAGAGCCTAAAAGGATCCAGCCATGGCCTGCTTTGCTGGCTTGTCTCATACAGTTCTCTTCCACCCGTTAGTTCCTGATGCCCCATGAAAGTGCCTCTGTGTCCCACGCTCCCTCCGACCACACCTCCTCCTTCTTCCTTCACCTACTCAGTCTATTGGATCGAGATTCCAAGGTCACTTCTCCAGGGTCCCAGGCTTCCAAGATCCCCATGTCAAGGCTCCCAACTAAAGAAACACATGTCTTTTCTTCTTAGCTCTCAGCACAGGTCATAGTTTCATATTTATGTGTGCCATCACTTAATTATAAAGTTTGCCTCTCCCACCAGATTCTAAGCTCCATGAGTTGCAGGGCATCTGTGGATTATCATAAACGATCACATCCTTGGGGCCTAGCACAGGGCCTGGCACATTAACCTTTGATGAAAGGATGGGACAGATGGAGATGGTCTTAGGAATTAAATTAAAGCCAACAGTGGTCCTTGAACTTGAAGACGAGGCCTTTTCAGGACCAGAGGAGTGCCTTCCATCCCCTGTTGTTGATGTGCCTTCATTCATTCATTTTTTTCACTTCACTAGTCTTTCCTCAGTATCCACTGTGTGCCGGGTGTGTATTGACACTGTGGCTATTTCAGACAAGACAGACCTTGCCATGGCTTTGCAGTGTCCTCTGTCTAGCAGCATAGACGTACGTGAACCAAGTAACAACTGCCCAGTGAGAACTGCGAAAGGGGCGCTGCTGACATGCAGATGGCTGGTGTGTCTCTGAGGCCAGGGGAAGGGCACCATCTCAATCTTCCCTCCATGTCATTGTGTCTTCCCAGACTTAACTACCCAGGAAGTAGGAGTTAGATTCCTTTGAGCAAAGATTGGGAGGCATAGCATAAAAGATTAGTTAACCCAGATGTCATCAATTTGTAGAAATGGCACCATTCCCAAGATGTTATTTGGCATTTATACTGCATTCCCTACACGGATTTCCATAAGTTTGTTTTAAGAATGCCTTGAACCTGGAGAAATAAAGAACAATAGCTTTTGACCTTATTTGATTTAAAAAAAAAATCAATGGCATGGCAACAGATGAATAACTGGTATAACCGGAAATAAAGCTTTAAATTAAATTAAGTCAGTTGAGCCATCATCTGTGGCTGCTTGCTGCCTACAGATTCTGTGCTAGGTGCTTGGGATGCTGAGATTCTGGGGGATACTAAGATAAGGAAAACAAAGGATGGATAAGGAAAGCTGCAGAAGGAAGGCAATACTTGAACTGGGACTTGAAGAAGGAGTTATCCCGGCAAACAAAGGGTGGGTGGATGAGGAGGGAAGCACTGGATATGAATATTCATACATGTGAAGGTAGCAGGAAGAAGGATGGTAAGAATGTAAGGATGATAGAAGACATATGGTGTGACATGAGGTTGGGGTTTATGAATACGTGTGAAGACCATGCCCAAAGAGTGGAATTTCCCCTCTATGGACATTTTTAAATAATGAGACTTCTTGAAGCTTGAGAAAGAGGGGGCCAGATCTCTAATCCTCCTCTGGTGGCCCCCTAACATGAGGCTGCTTACAGTAAAAATTAATTAATCTTTCCCAGGAGGTGGGAACATAATTTGTAAGCATCTAACTTAGTGCATCCACAAAAGTATATTTCTTCTTCTCCACTGACACCATAAATCCTTAAAAATCCCCCAACTGTTACTGTAAAGTCTTCTTAGGCACTGAGCGTGTTAAACTGTGCTTGGGAGGTTCCCACATCTTCCCAACCAGGGTCATCTGGATTTAACAGTGAACATCTTAGAAGAGGGGCTAAGATGCTGAAGGACTAATTAAGTCCCAATTGGTTTTCTGACATGGGCTTCTAACAGCGAGTTGGTGAGTTATTTTTAAGTACTCCCGGAGGAAGGCAAACAGAATAAAAGCTTCATCATTAAGTATCTTTCCAGTAAATGGAAGCTCCTGGTTAGTTTAAAGAGAATCCTTTTAACTAAGAGAATTACTTATGTAAATACTGGCTGGTGAAGGGGAGAAGGTCTAACATATATTGAGCTCATACTGTGGCCAGGCATTTATAATAAAAGTATTTTATATCCCTTAATCCCAGTAGAAACCCTTCGAACTATTATGCAGGGGAGGAAATACAGTAAAGGGTTAAATCCACTGCCCAAGACCACACAACTAGACCCCTAGAAGCCACAAGTGCAGCTCATTTCCCACTGCAGCAGTGACTGAAAGGTCTCAGTTTTAATTCAGGAGACATCCAACTCTGCTCCAAACAGCCAGGTACTAAGAGACAAAGCTACGCTCCCCTTGGCACTTCTGCCACTGGCCACATCAAATGGCACTGATGGGGTGGTTCAGAAGTCACGGTCTTATCCATTGAGGCAGCTTCAGATCCATTTTGTCTTTGCTTAGGTCCATTTTTCTCTACCTCGGCCCTCTTGATATTTGGAGCTGAGTAACTCTTATTGTGGTGGATGTCCTGGGCACTTTCGCATGGTAAGCAGCATCCCTGGCTTCTACCCATTAGATTCCAGTAGCACCCCCATAATTGTGACAACAGAAATGTCTGCAGATATTGCCGAATATACCCTAAGGACATAACCTCCTCCTCTAGTCTCCCCCCCACCCCAACCCTACACACAATTAACAACCACTGCCTTAGGTGAAAATTAACAGTGATTTATGAAACTGAAGACCAAGCTAGAGGCCCCTAGGATTCAAAGAGGGAGATCTCCCTTTCTCTAATAGCTCATAGCACTTGCTAAATAGAGATGAATTTTCACTAGGGAACCAAGGCAGGGCAATCAACAAATTACCATAGCCAGTTAGTTCAACAAATTCCTGCTACCAATCTACAATGTTTTGTAGACTGTTAATTTCCCATTAAAGGAGCCATGTCATTTAATAAGCATTCCATCATTTGGCTCCATAAGGTGGAATGAAAGCATGAGCACCCCGTAAGGTTCTTTCCTACATTTTTAATGAGGACTGACAGCTATGCTCACTCACTCAACATTTATCCAGTGCCTGCTATTATGAAATGTCACATATTAAGTCTCTAACAGTGTCAGGAAGAGATTGAAGTCTTTTATGCAGGCCAAATGGCCTTATGGAAGGAATATTAATAAATTAAATGGACCTACAGTTATTGAAAACCAAGCCACAAGCTAGGCTCTTGGTAGAATGTGCTTAAAAGAATGGATATTGGTCCTGTTCTTCTGTAGCTTACAATAAAGCAGTGGTTCTCAAAACGGGGCCCTTGGACCAGCAGGGTCAGTATCACCTGGTATAATAGAATGATCTGTGCCTCTCCCCCTGAAAGGTATGTTGAAGTCTTCACTCCCAGGATTTTAGTGACTTTATTTATAGAAATAAACAAGATAAAACGAGGTCATTAGAGTGAGCCCTGATCCACTCTGACTGGTGTCTTTATGTAAAGGGGAAATTGGGACACAAACAGATATTCACATAGAGGGAAGACTCACAGAGCAAGTGCCATGTGAGGACAGAGGACTGGAAGCCAAGGAACACCAGGGATCACTGGAAACCACTAAAACCAAAAGAGGCAAGAAAGGATCCTATACCGTCAGAGAGAGTCAGCTCTGACAGTGCCTTGACTTCGGACTTCTAGCCACCAGAGCTGTAAGAGAATGCATTCCTATTGCTTTAAGTCACCTACTTCTTAGTACTACGTTATGGCAGTCCTAGGAAACTAATGCATCAGGGAACTTGGGACAAATGCAAATTCTTGGCCATCTCCATCCCAGATTTACTGACTCAGATGCAGGGTTATACAAGGTCTACCAGCAATCTGCGTCTTATCCCCCCTGGGGATACTGATGATGCTAGATTGTGAGAACTACTGACACAGAACAGTGGTTCTGAACCCTGACTGCATATTACATTAACTTGGGCAGCCTTAAAACAAAAACAAAAACAGTATCTTAGAGGCTCTGATAGGAATTCCAATAGGATGATTCTAATGTACTCCAGGCTGGTCTAGAGCAAAGTCTCTCAAATGTTAGTATGCATAGTTCATCAGGAATGCATAGTTTCACCTGGGGGCCTTGTGAAAATGGAGATTCTGATTCAGTAAGACAAATATGGGGCCTGACACTGCATTTCTAACATGCTCTGAAGTGATGCCATGTTGTCCATGCTCTGCGTGTTAAGAAGCAAGGGTCATATAGTACTATTACTAATAAAGTTAATAGTATTAACAACTAATATTTATTGAGTATCTTCCAAATGCCAGCCTGTGCTAGAGAACGGGATACAATGACAGGTGAGAGAGATATGGCCTCTGTCTTGTAAGGCCTGAACTCTGTCTAGGGTCATGCATTACTGTACATGGGAAGGTATCTGATAAGGTAGCACTAAGTCTTGTATTGGGTTGAGCAATATTAACTGCTGTAACAGATAAGCCAAATTTCTTAACAGCTTAATAAACAAACATTAATTTCTTCTGCTCAATGTCATGTGGAGTTTTGGGATCCAGTCCTCTCATCTTGGGCTATGCCATCGTTTAGGCCACTTGAGTGTTCTTAGTTCACCTGGGAGATGGGAGGATGGTGAGGAGGCCTAAGAGTGGTCTAATGACTTCTACCAAATTCCCTCGTCTCTGTTGCATGGCCCTGCTCACTTCAAGGAATGCTGGGAAACTAAATCTAACTCGATGGCCAGAGGAAAAGGGGACGGGTTTGGTGAACACTTATTTCTATCACATGTCCAGATGAATCAGGTTGGTCCAATGAAGACCGGGAAGTAGGGGTAAGAGTGATAGGTACCAACAATAAATGTTTGGTAAAGGATCACAAACTAACCAAATTTTCATAGCTTCTCTGGTTATCAGTTTTCTTAGAAGAACAATTATGCTAACCCACCATCATGCTTCAATAGTCTGCCATGTTAAAATATTTTTAAGGGACTTGAAAACACGTTTTTCCAAAGAAGCTATACAAATGGCCAATAAACACCTGAAAAGATGCTCCACATCACTAATCATCAGGGAGATGCAAATCAAAACCACAATGAGATGCCACCTCACTCCCATTACAATGGCTACTATCGAAGAAAACGAAACAAAACAAAACAAAAAGCAAGTGTTGGCAAGGATGTGAGGATGTTGCCACCCTTGGGCACTGTTAGTGCGAATGTAAAATAGTGCAGCTGCTTGGAAAACGGGATGAAGGTTTTTTAAAACATTAAAATTCGAATTACCATATAATCCAGCAATTCCACTTCTGGGTATCCAGAAGAATAGAAGGCAGGGTCTTGAGGAGCTATTTGTACATCCATGTCCATAGCAGCATTATTCACAATAGCTAAACTGTGGAAGTAATCTGTGTCCACCTATGAATAAGTGGATAGCAAAATTTGATATATATCTACAATGGAATATTTATTACTCAGGCTTTAAAAAGAAGGGTATTTTGCAATATGGCACAATTTGATGGACCTTGAGGACATAATGCTTAGCTAAATAAGCCAATCATAAAAAGACAGATAGTGTATGATTCCGTTTACATGAGGGATTTAGAGTAGTCAAAATCATAGAGACAGAAAATGAAATGGTTGCCAGGGGCTGAGAGGTGAGGGGAATGTAGAATTATTATTTAATGAATACAGAGTTTCAATTTTATAAGATGAAAAGGGTTACAAAGACGAATGTTCGAGATGGTTGCACAACAATGTATTCAATACCATTGAACTGTACACTTAAAATGGTTAAGATGGTGAATTTAATGTTATATATATCTTATTGTGATAAATACATTTGAAAGAATGTCTATGGAAGAGTGCTGTCACCTTTCTAAAAATTCACCAGGCAGATGCGCTAGATGTATCCAGACTTGTCCCACCATCCTTGGTCACTGGACGCTAACACAGGCTAGAGGTTGGAGCTTATGGCTGGGTTTTGAGTCTGAAACAAGACTGGCATATTTGTTGGGGAATAAGCAGGTGTAAGAATAAAGATGTCAGCCAGGAGATGCCAAGTTGATGTCTGAATGTCTTCATCATAGTCTCTATAGACACCTTCACCAAATAAATTAGTGTCATGGTTTGACAATAACACAAAATACTTTAAGTAGCTCTTGTCTAGGACAAGCCACCTAAATACCAGAAAGGTTCAGAACCAAGAGAATTGTATCTGAGGTCAAAGAATGAGTTGCAGAAACTGAGCTGAATCATGGGTAGAATGTCAGAAAACAGTATGGACAATGCCCGGATCACACAAAAATTCTCTTTGATATTCCTAACAAATAATGGCTAGCTTTTAACTGCCTGACCCTTTTTCAGATGTTGAGCTGGCATCTTTTTCGCTGGATCCACCCCTCTCTGGGGCCACACAGAGAGAACCAGCTTAACTTAGCTGCATCACCTTGGCCAACTACTTCACCTCGCCACACAGCCGCTTCATCATCCATAAAATGGGAAAATTCTAGCACCTCCTGCATGGAGCTCTTGATAAAAAGAAATGAGTACCTGACACACAATGCTCTGAAAATAAGAACTAGGATTATCAATATTACTGTTAATAGTCCTTTTAAAAATGGCTCTCATGCCTTCTCCCCTGTTGGATTTCTCTACTTCTAATTCTTCAGCTTTTCCTTCTCTTAGAATTTTAAGCCTTTCAATTTCACCTGGACTATCACTTCCCTGATTGTGTTCTAAGGATACTAGATCCTCAAAATACTCGTAGGAGTTCCCTGAAAAACAAAGTTTGGGAAACACTTTGTATGTCAGACGCCTCCCTTGAAGTTTACAATGTATGCTGTTATAATAAAGGTTCTGAAAAGTTCTCAGTACAGAGAACTGTTCACATGGGTTCCAGTGTGTGCCCTGTTAGTGGGAATGTCAGTTGGCATGGTATTTGTGATGGGCAAACAGTAATTATTTAATATGATTTTTAAAAAAATATATATTTTATTGATTTTTTACAGAGAGGAAGGGAGAGGGATAGAGAGGTAGAAACATCGATGAGAGAGAAGCATCGATCAGCTGCCTCCTCCCCATTGGGGATGTGCCTGCAACTGAGGTACATGCCCTTGACCAGAATCGAACCTGGGACCCTCGAGTCTGCAGGCTGATGCTCCATCCAGTGAGCCAAATCAGCTAGGGCATAATATGATTTTTAATAAAGTCACAGACAGTCTTTAGCCAGCAGTTCACTTCTGGGTATCATTCCAGTTTAATTTGTCTGTGAACACACATTACACTTTCTAACTGGACAAGAACCTCTTCCTGGCAATATGATAACTGTGCTTTTCTTTCTGTGCTGTATCCAAATAAGTGATAAAAACAATAAGAGGATGGCACATTGAGAGTAATCCAGCAGTCTACATCGAGATTCCATTTCCTCAATGGATCTCCCACCCTCTGCAACCCATCTGCCCATAAGGCTGTCCTATTATCTGAGAACTGCATTCCATTTTCAAAATATTTTCTCAAGTTTCACTCCATGGTTGAGTGTCAATTTGAACGCGAGTGCCTTGGTGAAATCGCATAAAAGTACTTTCAATTGAGACCACGCTTTTTTTTTCTCCGCTACATCAACAGATTGTTGGTTTTAACTGGTCATTTCCATCTCAAGATTCTGATTGCTCATTTGTGGAGATGAATAGAGAGGGTAATGCCGAAGACTAATGTGAACTGAAATAAGTTTTGGGGGAAATAACCTAAAGTTACCCAAAAGCAAACTCATTTGTGAATAATTCAAGCAACAAGATCCAAAGCATCCCAAGTGCCCTCCTGATCTTTATAAATGATTTTCTCCTGAGCCACTTGGCATGTTTCCACCAGAGCCCTCTGAATATGTACAGACACAGCAGGTAATTTCAGATTGCCGCAAGTGTCTGACAAAAACAGTGCGTGCTCAACTTGGTTAGAAAACATCTTAATGACAAGCAAATCAATTTATAGAGGACACATTTTTATAGCACCGTTACATCACCATTTATTATTTGGGCCATAACTGGGAAAGAAAACAGACTTCTCCCATTTAGATAACAAAATTAAATTCCTAGGAAGGCAATCGAGAAATAGGCTCAATTTTGAATATAGTTATAGTATAAAATAATATTCTTTTAGAAATATGGTGGAAAACTCTGAAAGAATTATTTAATGGCCTGATCAGATATTCCCAAGATATAATTTTGGAGTACAATCTCTTCCATGGGCTAAAATTTGATATTTTAAAATTCAAGGTAATCTCTCTACTATATACTTGTTTTTTCCCTGTAGAATGCCACTGTGTTAGATAATATTTATATGTAGCTATTTATTTGAAACTCATGTTGTTTTTTCACCCATAGAATTAATAATGACTCAGGTGCTTCTGTCTCAGAGTTATAAAGATTCTGAAAAATCCTACAATAATGAAAACTTATTCGGTTTAGCAGAGTGTGGGCAAATGGTTACTTTTCCTTTTTTCTCTGTCTCATGCATTCTAATTCCTAAGAATTAAACAATTATGTAGCTACCAATTTCAGTTTCTAACATTATATATTCAGGTCTCACTGATAAGGAAAACATTCAAATAAAATGTTCAATCTAAATAAAGTTATTTCAACACAGAGATTGCTACTGCAGGAAATGTAGCAGGGAAAACTGACTTGTAGAGCTGGGACCATTTATTGTCTCAGTTGGTTTGGGAAAGTCATGAAATTGCTGCTTGGTTTTAGCTACTTACTTAACAAACACAATGCACCTGGTATGTACATAGAATACACTGGTGGGTCTTTTGAGCCATGTCCGATAAAATGTCTACTCTAAGTGGTATCTATCTCTTTCAGTTTGATTTCAATTAAGTCATCACCTCTGCAAGTCATTCTTGTTACTTGAATCCCTATAGCTGCCATTCCAAAGTGTTTGTATGCTGTTAACATATCCACATTTTCCCCTTCAAAATCCTCTTTCTCAGCAAAGAGTCAGGCTTCTGGTTTAACTAAGAAGGTGAAGGGGCTGTGACATGAGTCACCTCCACTCTCCATCTCCCCGTCTCAAATTCTACTTGCAACAGTCAGACAGTGTGAGTGTCACCCTTGTCACCTGGCCCTCCTTCGCCCCTCACATTCAACACATCGCCACAGCCCTCAAAGCCGTACCCTTCTCTCCACCATCAGGCTAGCACATGTCACTGCTCTCGATTGTTTGAGCCAACGCAGTAGTGTTCTAGTTCTTTTTCTTATCTCCCTCTTCATCTCTTCTTAACACTAAAACCAGAGTGATATTTCCAAAATGCATCTCTGAATGTGTCTCCCAACCACTTAAAATACTTAAAAACTTTCCCATTTCCACTGTGATAAAGACAAAACCCATCAACATAGCTCAGAAGTCCCTCAGAGTCCAGTCCCTGCTGCTGCTGAGCTTACCAGCCTCATCTGCACCCAGGCTCCTATTCTCCATGTTCCATCCTGTGGGCCGTACTCCAGTTTTTCATACTCACCATACTCACACTGGCCACAGGACTTTTGCTCATACTCTTCTCTTTTCCTAGAATGTTTTTCTACTCCTTCCTGCTCAATTAACACCACCTTATCTTCTTGATTCACCACAAGTAGCACTTCCAAAAGAAGGCCTGCCATTACTTCCTTGGTCAAGTCAATCCACTCACTACAGACTTTCTGGAAACACTGACCATCTCTCTCTTAACAGGTGTTACCTTGATTGGTATGTTTATTTGACTAAGGTTGGTCTTACCTACTAGACTGTAAGCTCCCTGAAGATAACACCTGTTTAATTTTTGCTAATGTTCCCCTCATAGCATGCAGCATAGTTTTGGCTCATGGTATATACTCAATATATATTTATGGACTGGATCTCTCAATGATTCATAATGCCAAAGAGATCTATAGCTATTGATGATGTTTCTGTAAATGCTTTCCTGGTTGAATTTCTTTCACTGATCACTCTAAAGAGAGTTGAGCAGAAGCTGAAATGGTTGTTTTAATTTTTAGCTGCTCCCAACACTTCCTCAGTGCCAAGCCCTGCCCTTAAACTCTTTGTTTTCATTTACTCACTTAATCCTCATGGCACTCCAAGAGACAAACACTCTCATATCTCCATTGCATGGATGGGAAAATGGAGGCCTAGGTAGTAATAAACTTGTCCAGGATCACACAGTTGGCTTAGCATTATATTCCTAGCACCAGGCATAGTACCTAGCACATGCTAAGAGCTCAACAAGTATTTGCAGAATCAATGAACAAACAGACAAATAGCAAAGCTGTTCTATCGTAAGCCACTGACCCCTCAATACTTTCCTTGAGTCTCCCACCTCTTTTGGTCCTTTCTGTCACACATTCACTTCCACCTTGGCCACTTCACAGATTTGTCACAACAGCTTCCTGGCTCTTCCCCCTGCATCTGCTATTCCCTCTCTCTACTTCACCCACTTAAAATGAGGCTACACTGACTTCTACAAGCAACCAGACCCTTCTACCCCCTTCCTGAGATTCTTTCCTGGCTTCTCATTATCTCTAGGACACTGACCCAAGTGCTTAATTTGGCCAAAAGAGACCAAAGTGTCTATTTCCAGACCCAGCCTTCTCCTATTCCTGCAGGTGCAAACCCCTTTCATCCTCTGGTCTCCTAGTATTGGACCTTCAGGCCTCAGTGTTGGTGATGGACTGAATAATGACCCCAACAATATCCAGGTCCTAATCCCTATGACTTGAGAATATTATCTTAGGTGACAAAGGAGATTCTGCAGATGTGATGAACTTAAGGACCTTGGCCACCTCTGCGATCTATCATGACCATCTCTTCTTCATATTGTCTACAATATTCTCCTACTCATCGACATTTGTGCTTTAACAAATTTGTGTGAGGAGGAAATGCTCACTTACTGCTGATAAAACTGTGGATTTAAAGCTCCAGTGGGGTGAGTATATGTATCTGCTAATTCACATTTAAATAAATTCAACTTACTGAACACATATGCTCCCAGTAGCACTATTCACAATACCTCAAATGCAGAAACAGCCCAAAAAGCAAACAAATGCAAACACAACATACAATAGAATATTATCTAATCTAATAAAAGAGTAATATGCAAATTAACCCTCACTCCATTACACCCACAAGCCATGCTCACCAACCAATCAGGAGCAAATATGCAAATTAACTCAATTAAGATGGTGGCAACCATGGGGCTGGAGTTGCCCTGGGCAACAGAGGAAGCCAGGGCACTGTGGGTCCTGAGCTCTACTCAAGGCTACAAAGTTTCAATTATAGAAGACAAACAAACCCTAAATACCTGCTCGGCTGGGATCTTGGGTTGCCAGGGGCAACCCAGGTTTAGGGGGACCAAGGCAACAAAGTTTCAATTATAAAAGTTAAATAAATCCCAGATACCTGTTTCTAGCCAGGCACCCCAATAGGGACCTGAACCCTGAAGGGGCTGTGGGCAGCCTGAAAATGGCCCTCAGACCCTCACCCAGGCTAGCCACACTCCCATGGGGTGAGGGTTCCCACTGGGGGGCTTGGCAAGCCTGCAAACAGCCATCAGCCCCTCACCCAGGCTGGTCAGACATGCCAGCAGGTGGACATCCCCTGAGGGGTCCCAGACTGTGAGAGGGCACAGGCCGGGCTGAGGACCGCCCTCTGCTCCTGAGTGCACAAATTTTTGTGCACTGGGCCTCTAGTTCAGGCATAAAAATGAATGAAGTGCTGATTCATGCCACAACATGGATGAATCTTTAAGACATTACACTAAGTGAAAGTCACAAAAGACCACATAGTATTTGAAATGTCCAAAATAGGCAAATCGACAGAGATAAAAAGCTGATGAAAGGTAATCAGGAGTTGAAGAAGGGGTAGGAGGAGCAACTCCTTAATGGGTCTGGGTTTTGGGGGGGAGATGAAAATGCTTTGGAATGAGTCAGAGGTGGTGGTTGCACAACATTGCTAATGCACTAGATGTCACTGGATTGTTTACTGTAAAGTTGTTATGTGAATTTTACTTTGATTTTAAAAATTATGCTAGCTTTCTTTTTTAACAGATAATATAAGTAATACTTAAATTTTCATGTGCTCCACAGGTGAGGATGCAGGGTCCTCCTCCATTCCACCACCTCCTCATGCTGGGGTCTTTCTTTATACACAAAAACTAGTGGCCTGGTGCATTAAATTCATGTACATTAAAAGGGAATTAATTAGAGGAAATATTTTAATATTGCTCTTTGCCCTTGCTCTATAATAGAAGTGTCAGAGATGAAAGAAAATTAGTAAAATGTATATGAAAATCTCCCTCCTATCGGAGTCTGGGGCATGCCGCGGGACCCAGAGTCAGGTCCCTGCCCACCTGAGCACACCTTGAAATTGCGTGAGACCAAGACCTGGCCAACCCCACCCCCATCAAGCCCCTCAGGGTGGGGCCGCAGCCTCAGGTCCCCTGTCAAGCCCTGCTGGATGGGAGGTGCAGCCTCAGGTTCTCTGTCAAGCCCTGCAGGGTGGGGGGCATGGCCTCAGGTCCCCTGGCCCTGACACAAGGGCGCGAGGGTGTAATGACCATTTGTATATTAGCTCTTTATTGTATAGGATTATTACGAATGCGGAGAAGCCTGCCAACTCTACCTAGAACTAACAAGTGAGAGGTGTGCTTCAGGTGGGCACCTGCCATCTAGGCTGGAGGGGGTGAAAGTGTGGGAGCCCTCCCCTTTCATCCCCGGGGAACATCCTGGGAATCAATATTTATCTGCAGTGTAGCAGTGAGGTTGGGAGCGGCACTACATAAAGATTTTCTGAGCACGTTTAAATGCAATAAGCCCCAGCCTACAGTGGCATATCACGTGGAGGAGATGTTTCCTCCACTCCCCAGCATGGCTGCCTGCGCCACCATCTGCTGTTCTTTGGCACAAGGGCAAGCCGAGGCAGAGCTGGGTGTTCTGCTCTCCTCTCCCCAAGGACGAGCCAACACTGGGGCAGACACTAATAGTAGCAGGCAGAATGGAACGATAATGAGGATCCTTTTAGCAACGGCTGCTGCTCTTGCATACCGGCCACTGCAGTTAGCTCCTCTCACAAACAGCTCTGTCACCGTGCTCTGTGTTAGATCAGCTTGGTGGGTGAAAGCCTGGGAACTAACAAGCCATGCTGCTCAGATGTAGGAGAGGCCACTGACTGTCCCCATGGCACTGCTGGGGCCCATCTGCCGGGGTGCTGGCACAGTGCATGGCTGGTTACTGATGCCAGAGAGATTACTGTGGCTTAATGAGACCCACCTCTCCACTGCAGGGAGAGAGGGTGAGGACTACCCAAGCCCCACTGAGCTCAGATTCTCTGGCAGATGATCAGGAGGACATTGTGAAGTCCCTGTGGCTGTCAGGCATTATGTGAGGCGCGCGGAGACCACAGTGGGTTATCCTGATGTGGAGAATGCACAACGCATAGTCCCTATGGGAAGACCAGTGGCCGTTCGCTGGCTCTGCACTCTCCACGTCTAGTCCTGGAACACAAAGCTCAAATGTGAGTCTTTATTCTGAGGCTCTCCTCTGAGGATGACAAAGCGACTTCCGGCAGTCAGGTGGAAATGCCATCCAAACGTTAAAGGAACAGTCTAATAGGAGAATCATAAAACCCAGCACGAGGTCAGCTTGCTGGTGACATCTTCAATTGCAGCAATGGGGACCTGCTTTATAGTGCACTCAATTTGATGCTATTTCTCAACTGAGAGCTTCCCTGTCCTAAGCTTTAATTGAAAGTACTTAACCTATTGTAAATGATCATGAACAGCACGGAGGTGAACCCCCCAAAGTGCTCATTTCACATGTATAAACCTCTTCCTGGGCCAGCAGAACAGGCATGCAGAGCTACGGGTTGGAGGGAGGACAGGTGATCTTCAGAGAACATTCCTCATGGCAGCTCATCTGTATCCATGGCCCCTGCTTGTACCTCCAGGGAAGCCAGTACTCTTTCTCACCCCCTAAACATGACCTTCTTGACCAGCTCTTTGCTCCCCCACTTACTAGCACTATATTCTCAACATTCTCTTTATAAGTGGTTTAGTAATATTATCTTATTATAAATACACCATGAAAATAACAGAAATCTAAGAAATATATTAGCTATAGCTCCATGTTTCATTTATTGACGTTCTCTTTAATCTATTTTCAATATGCATGTTCAGTTTTTCTTATATGTGGCCATTTTATAGATAAACTTTTAGTTTTCAGGATTATATTATAACCCCCACCCCATTTTTTTCTGAAATCTCCATTTTCGTTTATGCTAGTCAAAGATAACACTAGAGGATATTACCCATGTCTTTTACTATCCTCACAGAATCCTACAAAAACATCTACAGGGAATTTTTATGATTTCTCTTAATAAAAAAGGGCATTGCATCTCTCAGCTCAAGCCATATACATTCCTCTGAGCCCATAAATCATGGACATTAACAGTTATTTTTAAAAAGCACATAATATTTCATAAAATGGATGTGGTATCGTGTACTAGGGATGGGCATTTAACCTTTCCTTCTATTGTTTTTGCACTTACAGAAAACAGTGCTTCAGCAAACAGCCTTGTACATTTATCTTTAAGTACTGAGGTTTTATTTTTATTTTTTTTGGATAGCTTTCCAGAAGGAGACTGCTGTGTAGAAGGCAATGTCTGTTAATAATTTAAACATATAGCCAGATTTGCTTGTAACTGGCAGAGCTAGGATCAAATTGAGACTCCAGAGTCTGTACTAATACCGTGCTACCCTCTAACCTCAGAGATGTCCAGCAATGGGTTGAACTTTTCAGGGCAGCTAGCTTGCCTAGATGTGTGATGTTGAAATAAAAGCGGAGGGATTCATGGGAGGGAGTTTGGCTGGATGACCTCCACCTGAAATTTACATATTTCTGAAAATGAATCCACTGCATTTCAGTCAGGTGGGCAGAGCAATTTAGATATAACTACCCCTTTAGTAATTGAGCGTAACCATTCTTGGGACATTTCTCAAGGTGACTCCAGCTAATTAACCACTCACACAGCCACGATTCCTCAACCACAGTTAATAACAAAGAAAAGCAACTCAAAGAAACTTGCATTGAGAAGTTTCTATCTGATGAACCTTAAATGGACTATTTAGAAATAGGAGTGAAAACAATAGTGTATCCAGCACAGTCATTTTTTTCAATGAGTAATATTTTTGATACTAGAGGCCTAGTGCACAAAAATTTGTGCACTTGGTGGGGGGGGGCGTTCCCTCAGCCCGGCTTGTGCCCTTTTGTAGGTCTGGGAACCCTCGGGGCATGTCTACCTGCTGGCTTAGGCCTGCTCCCCGGGTGATCAGGCCTAAGCTGGCAGCCAGACATCTCTCTGGCAGCCCAGGAGCCCTTGGGGGATGTCCACTTGCCAGCAGGGAGCAGGCCTAAGCTGCAGTCAGACATCCTTAGTGCTGCTGAGGAGGCAGGAGAGGCTTCCACCACTACCATTCTACTGGTAGCCATCAGCCTGGCTTGTGGCTGAGCAGAGCTCCCCCCGTGGGAGCGCACTGACCACCAGGGGCAGCTCCTGCATTGAGCATCTGCCCCTGGTGGTCAGTATATGTCACAGTGACCAGTCATTCCCAGTGGTTCTGCTGCTAGGGTCAATTTGCATAGTACCCTTTTATTATATAGGATAGAGGCCTGGTGGATGGGTGGGGGCTGGTGGGTTTGCCCTGAAGAGTGTCCCAGATCAGGGTAGGGGGGTCCCTGCTGGGGTTCCTGGCCAGCTTGGGTGAGGGGCTGAGGGCTGTTTTCAGATTGGCCAAGCCCCCAAGCAGGGACACTCACCCCATGAGGTTGGGGCCATCCTGGGTGAGGGGCTGACGGCTGTTTGCAGGCTGGCCATAGCCCCCAGCCACCCAAGCTCTCAGCGAGGCTGGCTGGAAGCAGGTATCTGGGGTTTATTTATCTTTTATAATTGAAACTTTGTTGCCTTGAGCAGAGGCTACAGCCGGCCTAGGCAGGCAGCTTCCTCTATCACCAGGCAATGAAGCCTCCTGTTTGCTCTAGCTCTGTGGCTGCCGGCCACCTTTGGTTGGGTTAATTTGCATATAGTCTCTCTGATTGGCTGGTGGGTATGGCTTGGGATGTAGAGGAGTGACAATTAGCATATTACTCTTTTATTAGATTAGTTTGTTCAATACAATTACAGTATATAGACATCAGTTGTAGCATCTAGAAATATATGACCTTATATTTATGCAGTAAATACGTTTTGAAACAAGACTATGATATATCTAATCTAATAAAAGTGTAATATTGAAATTGACCATTTCTACGGCACGCCTAAGCCACATCCACCAGCCTATGAGAGTGGCTGTATGCAAATTAACCCAGCCAAGATGAGGCCGGCAACCACGGAGGCGGGTGCAGTGCAGGCGTCAAGGTGAACAGGGTGTGTGGGCAGGTGAGGGGCCGGGGTGTGTGGGTGGGCGGTGCATGATGGATGGGTGGCAGGCCGCAGGTTGGGCGGGTACAGACTGGGCTGAGGGACCCCTGAGTGCATAATATATTGTATATATATATATATATATATATATATATATATACACACACACACACACACATATATGTATGTGTGTATATATATGTGTGTGTGTGTGTATGTATATATATATACACATATATATATGTGTGTGTGTATATATTAGTATATAATAAAAGGGTAATATGCTAATTAGACTGGGAGACATTCCAGACATCCTTCTGGACAAAGCCATGGTGGAGGAGCCGAGGCAGAGGCAGTTAGGGATGATTAGGCTGGCAGCTGAGTGCAGTTGGGGGCAAGCAAGACTGCAGGGGAGGGCAGTTGGGGTTGATCAGGCCGGCATGCAGAGTGGTTAGGGGCAATCAGGCTGGTGAGCAATTAGGAACCAGCAGTCCTGGATGCAGACCAGGCTGAGGTACAGCTCCTTCATGCACTAATTTCGTGCACTGGGCCCTAGTATGTGTGTGTATATGTATATAATAAGTGCTATCTTCTTAGAGCCCAGTGGGGACTCTAATTTTTCCAGCATCTTAGAATGAGCCTCATAAGAGCTGATATATCAGAATAAACCCCACAGATGGGTAATAAGCCCATTCAGGTGGCCCAACTGCAATAGAAGAAGACATTTCCCTAAGGAAAAGACATCAATGGGAAAATTGTTTCATGTTTGCAATTTTAATTTTGCAATTTAAAATCTAAATACAATTTCCCCTTTAAACTGTGATTAACCAAAATCTCCTCATCTTTATTATGGCAAATAGCCAGTTATAGTATTTCTTTTGGAATAACAACAGGAGCATTATTTAGATTTAAGGGAGAAGGCATGCATGAAACTGTTATTAAAACTGAATATGTTTAGTTATCACAGCTATTAAAAAGATTAAGGAGTGTGCATAACTTTTGGGGTATGTAGATGAAGCTAAACATGTGCATTGTGTGGTGGGGAGCATGCTTATAGCTTAGTGTGTACATTTTTAATTAAATGTTCTGCTGGAACCTGCAGTGTTGAGGCTCAGCATTCTCAGTAAAGTACCTGTAGGCCTTGGGTAAGTCCCCAAACCCATCCAAGGGAAGAGCATGAAGATTTCCTCTGGCTCTAATATTGCTTGAAGTTTTGTCGGGACTTAAATAATAAATCAATACTACAGTACGAGTGAGAAAATAAAACTTGTTTACATGGTGCAATCTGGTGCCGATACCTGTGATCTCAAAGGGGTTTAATTTGGTGGGACATTTTCAGCCTAACGATAACAGTGACAGTAAGGGCAGCTAGTATTTATGGGGTTGCTCATTGGTGCCAAGTCCTCCTTGGGTGTTGTCTCACTGGGCCCTCTCAGGTGTATTGACTATCCCTATCCATCAAATGAGGAAACCGGCTCAGGTTGTCCAAGGTCACCTATATAATGCTATGGGTAGATGAAGTTTTTTTTTAAAAATTATTGACTGTCTTCAATTGTTCTCATCCTACACTGCAATAAAGGCAATTAAGAAAACTCTCTTTGCCCCAAATTCCCACTCTGCTTTGAGACAATGGTTATGAACACCATAGAAGTTTCATTGCCACCCAAATTGGGACAAAGTGTTAAAGGAGAAACATGTGCTGGCTGGGGGTGGGGGAGTCGGAGGACACCTTCATGGCTCTTACCTAATTGACTGATTTTGAGTCCTAAAGCTATCAGTCTCTGTGCTCTTGGTTTAATTGCCTAACCTCTCTGAGATGTATTAGGAAAGTAGGCATCAGGCTCTCCCTCCTGGGAACACTCTTGTGTGTTTCCCTTTCCCTTTCCCCTTCCTCTTCCCTGCCCAGGCACATTACCATTAGTTTCCTCACTCCCAAGCTCCAAGGGCCCATCCTTTACTTCTATAACTTGTTTCCTAAGCCCATTTCTTCTAGGAATTACTTTTTCAACCTCTATGATTTACCCAATAAATGTTCTCTTAAAAAAAGGAAGGAAGAGAGAAAGGAAGGAAGGAAGGAAGGAAAGAAGGAAGGAAGGAAGGAAGGAAGGAAGGAAGGAAGGAAGGAAGGAAGAAAAAAGGCGTCAAATAGTACCTCTTTACAGGGATGTCATAAGGATAAAATGAGTCAAGGCTCTTCCAGCTGTAAGATGCTGAACAAGTGCTAGTTGTTACTGTCTGCCTCCAGTTTGGGGTTGAAATAGCAGGAGGAAGGAGACAGAGCTGTGAGTATGAGTAATGACAATAGTCAAGAATAATAGGGCACTTACTATGTGTTGGGCTAACTTCTAAGCATTTCACAGGTGTTAAGTTACTTAGTTCTCACAATATCCAGCAGAGGCGGGTATTATTATTATTATTATTATTATTATTATTATTTTACCAGTACATGAAAGGATACCAAATGCACAATTTAAATAACATATCCAGCAGGTTGGCTGCAGGGTTGCTATTTGAACCAGACCGTTTGCCCCCAGAGCTTCACTCTCACTCCAGTCCCACCATGTCACAGTTCCTCTCTGAGCAGTGAGAGTTTGAATACCAAACAAGAAAAAGTAGAAGATATATGTTCCGATTCCCTTACTTCTGATCTTTAAGTCATGGTTCTGAGTGCTGAAAATTTTATTGTCTGGACTATAAGACAAAGGAGCTATTTTTTGTTGGAGTTTGAGAGCTGGCACCCTGCAGTGGGAAAACACACCCATTCCGAAAATATAAAATGAAAGAAGACACCAAACCAAAAACCCCACAAAACTGTCCCCTGACAAGTCTGACACCACAGAAGGAAACCTCTGATGACTGGCTGACTTTCAAGGGTGGTGGCTGGCTGCAGCATTTCCTGGTGGCTTTGACTCCTTCCGCCTTGAGTGCCGTATTAGTTCCCTACCACTGCTGTAACAAGCTAACGCAAACATGGGAGCGCAAGCAAAACAGGTATTATTTTACACTTTTGGGGTCAGAAGTCCAACATAGGTCTTACTGGGCTAAAGCCAAGGTGTCAACAGGACTGTCTTCCTTCTGGAGACTCCAGGGGAGAGTCTATTTCCTGGCCATTTGCAGCTTCTAGAAGCTGCCCATATTCCTTGACGTGTAGCCCCTCCCTCCATCTCCAAAGCCAGTGAGGGTTAGAGGCCTTCGCATGCTGTGATCTCTATGGTTCTCCCACCCTCACATTTTTTCTGCCCAGGCAGGAAAGGTCCTTTGATTTTAAGGACTCATTTGATTAGACTGGGTCCACCCAGCAAACCCAAGATCATCTTCCCATCTCAAGGGCCTTCATCACTCTGCCGATTCCCTCAGGGGAAGTAACAGGTTCCAGGAGATCAGGACGTGGACCTTTATTTGGAGGATATCCTGCCAGCTATGGATGTGAAGCCAGGACTGAGGGTTGCAGTGATAAGCTTTGGTGAAGGAACTGTGCTTAAATCAACAAGAACTTACAAATAAGCAGGTGCTGTTTGGGACCCCTCTCCTGCATATACTATAGCTGAGCCAGCATAACCTACAAGTATAGATTTTGCAATGCAATGAGCTGTTTAACACATTCCAGCTCCACTGCTTTTTAGCTGTACAACCTCAGGCAAGTTACAGAACATCTCTGTATCAGTTTTTGTAGCTTTATAATGGGCATAGCATTAGAGTTTATTTTGTTGATATTGTTTAGAAGGTTAAATTAAGTTAATATATGCAGCACAGATTCTAGCATAGAGAAAGTGACAGTGATCAGGAACTGGTGGAAACTATCTTAGATCTCAGGTGTCTGGTCAATCCAATTTCTCCATTTTGTTAGCCTCTGTGATTGGTTCAAAGGATGGGCATGTGACTCAAACAGAGCCAATTGGAGTCTGTCCCTGGAATTGTAATAAGGACGTTGGGAGAGAAAAGCTCATTCTAAGCAACTGTCTGATCGCACTGTGTATACATTAGACCAATAACTTCTCTTCATAGATGAGAAAATCCGGACCCCAACACAACAAGTATTTTGTCTAAGTTGACACAATAAGCTACCAAGAGAAAAACCTTGTTCTACTGACCTCTCCATCTCCTGCTCATGTGGGAGTTGCAGCCACTAAACCCTGACATGGACAGTCCTTCTCTGAGCTTCCTAGTTTTGCAGGGTTAGTGTTGTGGCCTCCAGTTAAAGGTGAAGACACTTGATGCTCAGAGGGCTAAGGGCTTTGCCAAGGTCTCTCAGCTAATAAGAGGGGTATTAAGACACGAAACTCATGCCTCTTCAGTCTTCTCACTATGCTAATTAGCAGTTATGTCTGAACTTTCTGCCTCTAACTATAAAAGACTCATAAAAATGTGGTTACCCACCTTTAAATCTATTTCTGTATAAACATACTAAATAAGTATCTACTTCACCAGGCTTGGTGTGTTATATTGCAAATGAATATTATATGCTGATTTATTCTTCTATTAATTCATTATTCATTCTTTTAAGTGCACGTAATGCCAATTCACATGAATTCCTATGAAAACAAATCTATTAAATGGTAAGGTCATGACAGGTATGGTGACATTTCAACTCTTTATGTCTCTTTCATCAATTTATACGACTGAAATAATTCCTCCTGTGGGTGGGCTGCAATGTAAGTGATTAGGAGCTAATATCTGAGGATCTTGGTTGGAAGTGCCAATTACACTGGTGCCTTTGTTGGTACAGGAGGCTCTCCCTTTGGACTGGGGCAGAGAACATGACCTGCATCATGTTCAGTGTCCTAACCCAAGCTCTGGCTCTGTCATCTTCCCAGAAACAGTGGATATATCCATGAGCTGTGTAATGTGGGACTCAAGTGTTTGGAATGGGGTTACTATTGCTCAGACCACCTTCTCCCAGTGTTCATGTGAGCTCTGTAGCAATTTAGCTGGTTGGGGAAAATGCACAGGGTGTGTGATGTGGGACCGGATATGTCCCTGGGTAGACTGTAAGAGGACCCCCCAGCCAGCTGCCAGGGAGTAGCATACAGAAGATAACCTGGGCATGGAAAGCAATGGACATCAAGGGTCCATCTCAGAATAAGAGGCTGTGCCTAGAGTGGATCCAACTCAGGGATGGGGAGTTAACAGGCACTGGGCGAATGGGTAAACATGGCAGGCAGTCCGGTAAGGGAGCATCTATAGGTATGGTGTGGGTTACCATAATGCATTCCGGGGAGAGATGTGAGTCTGTCAGAGGAAAATGGAAAAAGCAGGACACAGGATAAGATAGGAACTTGGGTTTAGCTTAGAGAGTCACACTTAGAGAGCCACTTCCCAGTTTCGAGGAGTGGAGTGCAATGTGAGATCAAAACACACTGTCAGCCAATCTGCTTCCCTGCACCTATGCGTTCATCTATTCACTCACCAATGCCCCACTGTGGACGGGCCAGACACAGTGTTAGGTGCCAGACCTGCAGAGCAAGTGCCACAGACATGAAGCCTGCACTCAGCACATGCGGGTGGGGAGGCGGACACCACACCTTCATGATTTAGAGATGGCAGGCACAGTGCGTGAAGGAAAAGTATCTATGAAAGGGGTACTAGAGGAGGGTAGAATACGAGGTCTGTGGGGTCAGGGAAGGTTTTCCTGAGCAAGTAACTTTTCAGCAGATCTTGAATGGCAATTGTAAGTTAGCCAGGTGAGGCTCCAAAGGAAGACAGTTCTAGCTAGAAGAAACAGCACCTGTCAAGGTCATGGGTCTGAGAGGGCTCAGTGCAGCCATCCGGGATCCCACTGAGAACAAGCATGGAGTGGTGAGTTCTGGGGCTGATTTCTGAAAATTACTTATGTCGCTGGGGTTGAAAGGCGTTGAACTTACAGGTGGGGCCAGATGGCCTCTGAGATAAGTCCCGAAGAATACATACTAATAGCCCCGAGGCTAGAATCCAGGCCAATCTGACACCATCGTCACCACCTGCATTTGGAGGTCAAACCTGACAGTCCATGGCTGTGAAGTCAGTGCCACCCACCCTCGGATGATGAATGACTCCACGGGTGCTTACAACCTGGTGTGCTCAGCTACTTTGCTGGGCTTTATTTTTTTTTTTTTACCTCATTTATTGAACGGCATAAAACTAGACATTTATTGGCCACAGACCATTTTTGTGTTCTCATAACGCAAAAAAATGGTTACATTTGAAAAAGTGAAGTATTACCTACTTCAAGTGTATAATAGAGACCAGCCTCGCTGGCACCTGCTGAATTATTAACATTAGAAACCCCACGGTTGCATATGGTGCTGCGGTACTTTCTTACCCAATTCGCTTTACTACACATCCTTGTCTTAACATTTGACAGTCCATAATGCAGACTGACATAAGAGTGTGCCCCAGCAGGTAAATAATAGATGACTTAAAAAATGGCAGGATGTGTTTTGGTGTGGTCCAGTGCAATGGATCTGAAATAACTATTGTGGCCTTTCTGTAAAGATTAAATAAAAACTTCACTGGAGGTGTGGCCAGCATGGCATGCCAGGGGCCAGCCGGGGTCCACTCTCTAAGTGTGCAGCGCCCACGGGGAAGGGAGCTGGAACAGAATCTCAGCAGCAAGAGTGAACTGGAGTCACAGGACCTTACTGGGAAGGAAGGTAGCCTAGCAATCAGGAGCAGGGAGTTCATAGCGGATGGCTCATCTCTGCCATCAATCACATGGGGTGCCTATTCTCAGAAAATCACTTGAAAAGTAGCAACGTTTTCTGAGTGCGGCCTCTCTGCTTATTTCATTTAAATGTCAAACACCTCACAGAGTGGGACTATCAGCCCTGCATCGTAGGTGAGGATACTGAAGACCCAGGAGGGTTCAATTACTTTCCCAGGGTTGGTCAGCTCACGGTCAGTGGTCAGTGGCAGAACCAGCCTTGAGCAAGTGACTCTGATGCTGGAGGTGTCTGATGGAAAAATCAACAGGTATACGAATTACCCAGTCACACGCTTTTCAGTGTGTGGTTGGTTTTCAATATACACAATCTAGACTGATTTCTCTAATATCTGCCTGCATCACCAATGATCATGTCAATATTTGTAAAACTTTTACATCGCTTTAAGGCTCACAAGGGGCTTTGGCAGTGTTGTCAGCCAATTCTCACAGTAGAGCTTGGGATAAGCAGTCTTTACCCCTTAAGATATTGTTGTTAACACCAGGAAGTCAAGGAACCTGCTGAGTGTCCCCTGGCTATTACTAATATTAGCATAAGAATTCAGATTTGTTTGGGGTCCTTTTTTTTTTTTAAGATTATTGGCTCTTTCATTCTTGTTTTAACTTCAAAGAGCAGAGGACCTTCTCTCTTGGGGGGTGACTGCTTTATAATTGAAAGCCACAAAGCCTTAAAGCTGGAAGGAACCTTAGAGGATGAGAAATAATTACTGATAGGTACTACACAAGGTGGCACCTACAATAATTTAGACTTAAAATGTGTTAGAAAAATGCTGCTTTTCCAGCAACAGAGGCTCAGGGCTATGGCATTTCCTACTTAGATATGTTGACTGAAGTAAATGAAAGTGTGTTGCTTTAAAAAGCATGCGAAGTAAATATGAGACCAGGTATTAGACAGATACGACAAATTTCTGAAAGCGTAACTTAAAGTTGAAGTCTGGGAGACAATGGTTGAAACCTCAGGAGAGGTACTTCCTGTGAAGCCTCACCTCGGCCAGGCAGCCCAGCGCTCTCCTCCAGGGGGATTTTTCTCTAAAAGCGATGGAGGATGAGCTGGCAGGCCCTGTGTTCTCTAACTGGTGCCCCCAGCACCTTCTAGGCTCTGCCAGGTCAGCTGCAAAGCTAGCCAAGCCCCACTTTGCCACTAAAGTTCATGATGCCACATTCCTGTGAGCATCCGACTGAACGCTTCCAGAACAATTTCACAGACCGGGAAGCCATAATCAAAATGATGAATTGCGCAGCAAACATAGACACTTTGGCAAAATCCTATGCAAACACAAACCTAGTTCTGATGCCATCCATGAAGCGGATGCCTGTGTGACGACATCTAGACACAGATTATTTCTGCCTCAGCAAATCATTCATGGTCTCCAAGACTAGACACAGCGAAGCCCACTGGGCAAACCCTCCTCCAACTTTATATCCGCATTACCACCACGCAGACCACAATGTAGGGCATCCCCTCCCCTCCCAAGCCAGCTCGCTAATAGCCAAGGTAAGGTTTATTCCAAGGCCCTACTATTCTGATGTCTCTTGCCATGAATTAGTTTTGTCTGTTCGTGAACTTCATAGAAATGGAGTTGTACAGAATATACTCTTTAGTATCTAGTTTTCTTTGTTCAGCGTTGAGTCTGTGAATGTCATCCATGTTGTGTGTAGCAGTAGTTCATTCTTTTCCATTACTGCCTACTTCATCTTATCCATCCGGCTCTCCTACTGTTAGTGGACATTTCTATCAGATCTGGTTGGGGTCTCTGTGAAAGACATTGCAGAAAGTATTCCTGTGTCTGCCTTTGGTGGATATAAGCATTCAATTCTCTTGACTGAGATGAGGAGATGAATTGCTGGGTCACATGTTCCATAGATATTTGGATTTTAGGACGAATCATGGAACACCTCCAGAGTGATACAACGTACACTTTTACAATGTGCAAGAGTCCCCGTCACCCCATGTCTTCGTCAGGGCTTGATGCTGTTGGTCCTTTTCATTTCAGCTTTGGACAACACGTATATCTTGAAGGTACCCAAGCCGAAGCCTCCAGACCCTGTCCCTTTTCCTGAACTTCACACCTTTATCTGTTTTTGCTTGCTGTCTGTTTTTGCCTGAATTCTTTTCACCTATTTTTCAAACTCAACATCACTAGCAGAGGACTTCCGAGGTCCTTTCTGACCCTTTGCAATTCATTCTGTGTCTTCTCGTTCTAATAAACTCCCCAAAGCCAAATTCCTCATGCTCTGCGCCCCCCCCCCACCCCCCCGTGACTGGGAGGAGGGTCCCTCGGCACTGCTTCTTGTATTGGGGTTCCGCCTCTTCTCTCTCCACCACCTCTGTGCCAGGGCTGCCGTCATTGTCTCTTGCCCAGGCTATTTTAAGTTCAATAAAAGAGATTTCTTTAAAAGAGGTTTCTTTGGACATTTTCAAAATGGCTTTAAATCATTTCCTAGGCAACTTGTCTGGCTCCTGATCAAAGGACCTACAAACGCATAACCGGATTCAACTAATATTCGAGGGATTATAGTAAAGTGGCTAATTCTCTCTCGGTGTTAGCTCACTGAAAGTCCTTCAAGAGAGGAATATAAAAGTGTGGCATGAAATTCATTTTCACGAGTGTTTGTTTTTTTTGAAGTATTAGCTCTTTCTATGTATTTGCATGATTGCGGAGGCCACTCAGTTCTTCTGGAGGCTCTGAGCTCGAGGCCGCTTTGTGTGCACACGTCTAAGATGGCCTTGCGAAGGCCGTCGGCGACACTGGGCTCTAATGTCGGGCTGGGCAAACCCATGTTTGTGATTGTGCCCCCCCCCCCCCCCCGCCCCCAAGTCATTCTCTTTGGCTGAGACAAGACTCCTGGCATTTCTTCCTCCATCTGATGTAGTGACTGCTTTCTAACTTAACTAAATGACCTGCATTTCCCACGTGTCTGATCTCCTGGCTTCCGGGCAGGCCCTGGCTGAAGGGCAATGGTAAAGTTCAGTGGCTCTGAGAACTAGGGTCAGTTCCGGGACCAGGGATCAATGAATCCTAACTCTGATGTCTAGCTGTAGGGTCAGTCACTTCACTGCCCTAGGACTCAGTTTTCTCATCTGTAAATGGAAATGATATTGTACTTATGTCAGAGGGTTGTTGTGAGAATTAAATGAGACTGTTTATATAAAGTCCATTTAGTGAGCACAATTGACAATCTGACAATCATTATTAATGCTAAAGGAAGACCTCCAAACTGTCCATTTCCTTCATTCACACGTTACTTTGTTTTTAGCCATCTTACTGAAGATGCTCAGAGATTCTCTCTTTTAGAGCTTTTGCCCTTTGGACTATCTTTAAGCCTCTCAATTAGTTCCCCAGACTTTACCTGCAACAGAGACAGTAACTTCCCGGTGACCGTCCATGGCTTCCTCACAGTTCACCTGCTGTCAGCTAGCTGCAGCCATGTGACCACTTCTAGCCAATGGGAACGAGCACTTCCAGGCTGAAGCATTTAAGAGCTTAAATACTTTCGACTTTCTTTCTCTGCTCCAGCTTCAGAAAAGGGCATGTGCTCCACACGGTACAAGTTTGCAAAGTCTCTGCCAGACGGGGTCCTCTAAAAACTGTGTGAAGCAGAGCCCCCCAACAGCTCCATGTTGGACATGTAGCCTCAACAAGAAAGAGTCTTTGTGCCCTGGCCTGGGGTGCTCAGTGGTTAGAGGGTTGGCCCATGCACTGCAGGATCATGGGTTAGATTGCTGGTCAAGGACACATACCTGGGTTTCAGGTTCAATCCTTGGCCCAGTTGGGATACATGTGGGAGGCAACCAATCCAAGTGTCTCTCATATAGGTTTTTTTTCTCTCTCCCTCTCTCTCTCCTTTCCACTCTCTCTAAAAATTCAATGGAAAAAATATCCTCAGGTGAGGATTAACAAAAACAAAGAAAAAGATGTTGGGATAACCCTAATACACCAATTTTGCTTCAATCTGTTAATGAGTCTCTTTTGGATAATCCACATTCCTGAACTGCCCTGGAGGCATTCTAGGCTGAAGATAGCCCACTGCCCCAGGACCTTCTCAGAGCCACTCTCATACATCCGCTTATGCTAGAACTGGTTGTGCCCAGTGAAAAGTCTGGTAGAAGCCAACAACTCTAAAGAATCTTTTTGGAGTCAGCAAGAAATTCCAGGAATTCACTTGTTTCCCTTTTGCCAGAATTACTAGATGCTCATCCAGGAAAACATTATAGTCAATGTATCTAGACTTCTTTCAGTTATTTAAATATGCCAGCAACTTCTTATATCCACTAGTTTCTCTGCCTATAATATTTTTGCTCCAATCCCCTCTCCCTTTACCACTTTTCCTGGTTAACAATTGTCAAGTCTCAAAATAAGTGCCACTTCTTCCAGGAAGCCTTCCTTGATTCCCCCAACTAGGTGAGCCTCCACCCATTGTATACTTTAATGCCACCCAAATTCATCCTAGGTAACAATCAGAGCGTTTGCACTTCTTATTTAACATTTTCTTTGCTAAGCTATGAATTCCATGAGGACAGTGGCTGAAGCTGGCTTATCTACCACTATACTCTTATTTCCAAATGCGGGAGGGAGTAGGTGCTTAAACATTGTCTGCTAATCTATAAAATTTATCTGCCTTTATAAATAAGAGAGAGAACAATTCAGATAGCTGCCCTCCATCACAGGAGTAAGCAAGCTCTCCCATTAAAATCCCATCTCCAGAATGAGCTGATCCTCCATTGAGAGAGCCCATAACTCATTGTACTGTAAAGAATTGTTTCCTGCAAATTGCTTTCTGCAGAGTTTAGCTCCATTTTGAAAATGCGAAATAAAATCAGATCCTTGGCTTCTTGATTTGGCCTCGGACATCAGCGTGCTGCGATGTTGGCAGTGTTTTTGTGGGCAGGAAGCTAGTGGAGTGTTCGCAGAGAGAAATGTCTTGAAAGCCTGGCTCAAGATCTCAGAATGATAGAGTGTTCCCGACTCCGAAGAGAAGACAGCTTCAGAACTGAGCAACACTCTCCAGGCCAGACAGTCGGGGTGTTGAATGCTTTTGGCTTTTCATTCCATGGTTAGCACGACAAAGGAACATTTCAAACAGTGCAAAGTACTTGGCTTGGCGGGCACTTTCTATCCACCCCTGCGAATCAGCAAATGACAGGAGCTCTTCCAGAACACTCCTTTCCGTGACACACATTTGTGGCAAAGATAACAATCTACTACACATTCTTGGATAAAGTCTTGGAAAATCAAGGTTTTGAATAAACCACTAGGTTTTGAATTAATTTTCTGGGTTGGAATAGGAATGAAAGCAACTCATCCAATATAAAGAATATGGGTAGTAAGATCATATCACACCCACATATATCAGCTTTTGATTTCTTTTCTCTTTCTCTGGCATACACACACACACCATTTTTTTTTTTTACTGCTACATTTTTTATACATTATAAAAAGCAACTTATTAATTTATTTTATTTCTGAATAAAATGAATGCCTTGTTTGGTATTTTTTTTTAATTCCTTCACACCCTCAAACAAATATTGTAGCTTTTGGAAAAAGAATGCACTTTTCTTCCTTGATTATGAAACCCTGATTCTCACATTTTGGTAATGTCTCTGTTGTGACATCTAGAAATTCTAAGTATTTGAGAAAATTTGCATTTCTTTTTAACACGGAAAACTTTGACAGTTGGGGCAATTTTCTAATCACTCCCCCCAGTGAATCTAAACTGGGACTGTTCTCTAACTGGCACCAAGAGAAATTACAGCGCAGTGTAAGATTTCTTTCCTGATGACAGAGCCCTCCGCAATTGTGTCACTGAAAAGACCAAACTCATGCAGACGTTTGAAATAAGAACCAGTCCTAACTATTTATACTGCTTGTTAAGTCTTTCTGAGTTCACGAAAAGACAGGCGCTGGAGTTACTGAGAGAAAGAGCAAAGCTTAAATGGGAAATGCTGTGTAAATGAGTGTTCTAGTGGTTGTTTCAAAGCTCCTAGAATTTTAATCAAAGAGGCTCAAAGCTGGTTAGGAGAATCCTTCAAAATAATCCAATCCAACCACACAGATGAGGTTCGAGTCCTCACTTGTATATTTGCTAATTCTGCAGAGCCCAGAGCCCAGAAGTGTGAAATCACTTACCCGAAGCTCTCCCCAGTGACCCACGGTACACTGGGCAGAAGGCGACCTCTCTGAGCCTACATTTTATATGTCCAAATGGGGTGTATACATGTCCTTGGGATCCTGTAACAAAGAATCCCAAAGAGGGTAACTTAATAGGAAATGTGTTTCTCAAAGCTCTGGAGGCCGGAAGTGGGGGATCAAGGTATCGGCAGGGTTGGCTCCTTCTGGAAGCTCTGAGGGAGATTGCCCAGGCCTCTCTCTTAGTGTCTAGGGGTTTGTTGGCGATTCAGGCCTGTCTAGGTTTGTAGACATCCATCCAGTCTCTGCCTTCATCTTCACATGGCATTCTGCCCATTTATTCTGTGTGCCACGTCTCTTTTTTTAAGGGTACCACCACATTGGATTTAGGGCCCACCCGAATCCAATATGGCCTCACCTAATCATGGTTGAACTGCTTGGGTCCACTCATACATGGGTTTTTTCCATTGACTCTTGTGGTTCAAACCTGCATTGTTCAAGGGTCATCTCTGCAGTTGGGAATCCGCAAATGCAGAGGGCTGACTTAACTTACACCAGATTTTGGACAGGACTGAGGGTCGGTGCCCTGACCCATGTGCTGTTCAAGGGTCAACTCTATCTCTGCAAAGAGCTTATTTCCAAACAAAGTCACGTTTGAAAGTTCTGGGGGGACTTGAACTTTTAGGGGACACTATTCAACCTAGTAGAGAAAGTGATAATGGCACTTAGTGCTTAGGGTGACAATGAGGATTAAATTTCTGTAAATAAATACAGGGGACAAAGAGCATTGCCTGCCACGCCACGGCAAAAGCATGACAAATGATGGCTGTGTCAGTAATTGACCCTAAGCCCATACTGTATTCCTACATAGCACACAAGCTATTTTTATTCTAATGTTGATGCTTTTAGCTTCTGGTCACAAACTTTTAACCTCCAAGACAGTCCCTGTAGGACGCATGAGACAAATTTCGGCCCAAAACATGTGCTTACTTTTTCTGCCCTTCACTTTCCTACTTGTCTAAGTCTTTACCAACTATTGGAGATGGGAGAAGGGCTGGCAACACGTGATCTGGAACTTGATTCATGCAGTTGTTTGTCTTTGCACTGAATGAAGAAGAAGTTTGTTTTGTGCCTTTTGGAGAAGTTTTCTGGGTACACAACTGCCATTAGTCAGAATAAGGAGGTTCTGAGAGTTCCAGGCCACGGCGTTTCTGGCGCAGCCTTTTTCCCTGGCTTCCTGTCGTCACGGTCTGAGTGAGAGGCTGTGTGATAAGGTCATCTTTAGGCCTGGCCATTTATCTTTACTCAATGCTTGCCAACTTGGGCAAAAAGTAAATCCAACTCCGCTTACTTTGTTTCAAAACCCATTTCCTGCGGTACTAGCAGGCATTATAGGCTCAAAGAAAATTCCTGAGTTGTTTTACCAGCCTAATCCTGGGGCTTAAAATGAGGTTGAACTCAAAGAGATCTGGGCTTTTATTTCTTGCTTTATTTTCATCCAATCTGTGAAACATGTCCTGGATTTAGTTGGCTCTGAAGGATTGGATTTGATCAGTGGTTCTCAATGCCAGTGTGGGCTGGCATCATCTAGAGGGTTTGTAGAAAACACAAATGGTGGGTCCCCACCCCCAAAGAGAAGCAAAACCAATGAGCTTTCCTAAGGGGTTCCCAGGTGATGCTGATGTCCCGGTGCACATTTGGAGAACAATCCACATGAATGTCACTATGAATGCTCATGTGGAAAATATTTCTTCCCCAAGCATTTCCCTTTCCCTTTCTTTAAAAAAAGAGAATACTTCCCAGTGCTACTAGCTAACACTTTCTGAGGGCTAATCACATGCTGGAACCACTAACCAAGCAATAGCACTGTGATGTAGATGCTTTCATTGCCCCCCTTTGAGGGTAAAGCGTGGTTAACCAACTTTCCAAGCTCCAAACCTAGGAAGGGATGAACCCCAGAGCCTGGGTCCCCAAATGGCTTGCTGGCATTGGGATTATTTCTCATGGAACAGTTAGGGTCCTTTGTGACTATACTAGGTTTCCTACCTTACCCCCTTCCTTTTTACTTTATTCTTCATTCTGTCTTCTGTCACAGCTGAAAGATTTTCTTCTTGTTCTTAGTATCTTACATTGTTATGTGATATATAACTATTTTAGAATTTTACCGCTCTTTAGCAAGATAAGCATATGAATGTGTTATATGGTTATATTCACTCGAATTTTTTATTAAAATATTTTATATATTTTTTATTCATTTCAGAGAGAGGAAAGGAGAGGGAGAGAGAGATAGAAGCATCATTGATTGGCTGCTTCCTGCATGGCCCCTACTGGGGATCAAGCCCACAACCTGGGCATGTGCCCTCACAAGGACTGAACCAAAGACATCCTGTTGTATGGGTCAATGCCCATCCACTGAACAATACCAGCTGGCCACATTTACTCAATTTTTTTTCACTCTGAGTTTATGGCCTGTTGCTTTCTATGTGAGTGTGTGTATATGTACATGAATGAATATGTGTGTGATTGTGTGTGCATGCATGTGAATGAGTTAGTGAGTATATGAATTATCCTTTCTTTCATGAGAAGGTATAACAATGCTGCACATTAAAAAATATTCTTACTTGGAAAAATTAAAAGTTGATAGGCTTTCTCGTAGTTCTCAAAGCTTTTTAGGGGCAATATTTTGTGTTAAATTTCAAACCCTGGGAACCTATATCATTGGACCTTTATCACTGATGCTGTAAAATACCTTTAGTAAATGTAATTGTTCTCAGTTCTCTTCCTTTGACTTTTCCAGTACACACACACACACACACACACACACTCACACACATGTGGGCGCATGCGCATACACACACACACCTCTTAAAAGTGACCATCTACGCAGGTGGGTGGAAGAAAGCATGCTATTTGGATTAGAAAGTCTAGTTCTATTTATAAGGATATAAACACTCCAAGCCCTCAACCACCAGCTTATACTGCTGTTCCCTGCGTCTGTTTCTTTCTGTGGGAGAATTCAGGGCAGGATTTCACAACTCCTGCAGTCCTTAACATTTTCCTATTCCAAGGGTTATTGTTAGCTGTCAAGATACCTCTAATTTCCTGATAACATTTTGAGAAATGGAAACTTTTGCCAAAGAAAGAAAATTATTCTCTCATTGGTTTGTTGTGTATTTTTAATATTCTGTCGGATTTAGTCCACTTATCTCTATAATTTCAAATCATACTGTATCATTTATAGGCAGCAAAAGAATTTTCACAGGCAAGTGAAGTCCAATTGAGGGATGGTGTATTTATCAGTTTCCTCGAAATGTCATCTAAATTCATATTGCATATTCTAAGATCTATGCTGTGTCCTCTCTCCATCTCGGAGAGCAAACAATTACACACGTCCAACTATCACTTCTAATGTGAATAAAAATGTTCTTCACTTTATCTATCCTAAACAAATACCACAGAAGAATTCAAATATCTCACTTTTTTCTTTTCTCTCTTACAAAATAGCCTCAGGAGAAACCCATCAGTTATATCTGAGCCATCCACTCACATGGCTACTGGGCTGCATCAAGAAATCAAATAGCATTTGTAAAACAAAACAAAAACATTTAAAAAAACCATTAAAGTGAGTTAATGTCAGTCACAAAAGAGATGTGCCCATAGCATCCTCCAGGATGCTTTCAATCTGTCCAGGTTCCTGCCACCTGACCACCTACCTACTAGCTGTGTGACCTGGGCAAGACACCTACCCTCTTAAGCTTAGTCTACTAATATGTACTGTGAAGAAAGCAATAATCCTCAAACCCATAAAGAGTAAGATTTAAATGAGATTTCATGGAATATATTTAGCCCAATGAATTGCTCATAATGAGTATTCAATAAAAGTTAGTTCCTATGATTAATGTTATTTTTTATTGCCAAACAAAGACTCCTTGATAACTCAAGTTTGTTTCATTCTTTCTGACTTGCTAATATTTGCCTTTGTATGTTTTCTTCCCTCTACCAAAAAGTCATCCTTCTTCTCTTCCAAGAATTGTTGTGTTTTTTTTTTAATGTTCTAAGTCAGAGGTCAGCAAACTATGGTCCAATGGGCCAAATCTGGCTCATCTCTGTTTTTGTAAATAAAGTTTTATTGGAGCACAGCTCATTTGTTTATGTGTTGTCTACGGGTGCTTTTGTGCTACAATGGCAAAGTTGAGTTGAGTATTTATAGCAGAGACCACGTGGCCCACAAAACCTGAAACATATACTATGTGGCCTTGGACAGAGAAGGTCTGCAGATCAGTGATCTAAACACCCAGCTGAAGTTGTCCATTCCCAGCCACCTCCTCCAGCCTCTGTGACAAAGGGACTTCTCTGCCCATGGGATTTTCCTGGTCTCATACATTATTTTTGTTTAAAGAATCATTTCCACATCTGCCTTCTGATAAACTGTGTGAGCACTAACAAGGTCAGCTCCCACATCTTTGGAACTCCAGGCTAGGAGAATACAGCCCTTCAGAGAGGGCAGGCCCAGAGGGGTGGTGAGGAGAGGGTTGAATGGAGGACTTTGGAATCTCAGCTTCAAATAGAACTTGGGGAAGGGAGGACAGAGGGCTTTTGTGGTGCATGCACATTACACACACTCCACAGGTGCCTGTAACAGACAAGCACACACCCATCTGTGCCTATAGCTATGTTTGCTATAAACACACACTTTGGCCTGAGCCCTTAACTCTATGCGCCATTAGCAGCATGACAAAGTACACATGCATAGACATCACTCGGGTCAGTATAGCTCACCATCCGTGCACCTGTAGCCTGTTGTATGACATCTTAAATATAGAGGCCCAAAGGAAGACTAGAGCTCACAGCTGTCTTCATTTTGTTCTCCCAGAAACAGACCCCCAAGACAAAGATTTGGGTGTAAATAGCTTCTATAGGAGGTGATTGAAGAAGCACAATTGAGGCAATAAGAGAAGTGAGACAAAAAAATGGAAAAAAATCCCCGTACACAGGGCACTAAGGAGGTTATTGCTGTGGGCAGCTGGTGTTCAGTTCCACAGGAAGACTGTAGAACACATGTCAGAGATATACTATTGAAAGGTGAGGATGGGTGTTTATCTACCAGCTCCTGTCTCACAGGTTGATGGCTGCTCCTTGGGCACTAAATCACTGAGCAGAGTGACCAACACTTCTGTGGTGAGACAAGTCTCCGGGGAGTCAGGTGCAGGGATTGAGAAGCCAGCAGCCCATAAGGGAGTGGTGAGTGGTAGGGGAGCTGGATGGGCTGCTCCTGGCCACTGCTATGTTATTTAACCCAAGAGTCAAATGGTTGATGGGCAAGCGGGTGTGAGGGGATGCACAATTTACCACTAATTTTCCATTCCATTTCCTTTCTGCTGCCCTTCAGAACCCCAATAAGTAAGTTGTTGAACCAGGGACACTAGAAGGAGATTACTGCCCTGATTTGGTAGACTCAACCTTTATTATGCAAAAAAAATTTTAAATTAAGATAAGATTCTTGGTCAATTTTTATTTAAAAACAAGGATGTTTGAGCATATGCCATTAGACAGGATGAGGCAATACAGATAGCTATGCCAACAGGCAGGGGGGGCATTAGATACCAACAGTCTGGCTCAGTTAAACATTGCAGTTGCGTTTGAAAACATTTTCCTGGTTCTTTAATTCCCTTCCAAAGAAGCAACCAATTATCATTACTCTACCGTTAAAAATGGGATTAAGACTATGCAGTAGTTAATGCTGCTTATAAACCCTGTTAAAGGACTTAGCCTTTCTAGTCAAATATGCTTTGAAAATACCATTGACTTCTAATGTATTTGGCTTCAATAATTTCCCCAGGTTCCTCTATGTGCTCTTTATTTTCAACCATCTTCTGATCCCTTATTAGGAACAATACCTCTTTAAAGTATGAATACCGTCCCATAAAGCCCAGAGTTGAAGAGGAGAGACCTATAATCACAACATTGTTTTTCCTTGTGATGACTTCACTAATGCGATATTAAATAATTTCTGTGAAAAACTGAAGAGGGAGCAATCCATTCAGCCAAGGAGGTGTGGGAAGGCTCCAAGGAGGAGATATGCAAACCAAATCTGGAAGGATAATAGGGCAATGAGCAGCAATTTTAGCCGAGGTCATAGTATATGTGTATTAGCTATCTACTGCTGCATAACAAATTGTCCCAACTTAGTGCTTTAAAGTAACGATAAACATTTATTATCTCACAGTTTCTGTTGGTCAGGAATTTAGAAGCAGCTTAGTTGGGTGATTCAGATACCATGTCTCTAATAGTTGGCCATCAAGATGTTGGTGAGGTTGTAGTTATCTAAAAACTTGACTGGCCAAGGGGGTCTACTTCCAAGATGGCTCGGTCACACTGCTGGTGAGACAGTGCTGGCTGTTGGCAGGTGGCCTCAATTGTTTGCCATGTGGCCTCTCCATAGGGCTACTTGAGTGTTCACAACATGGCAGTTGGCTTTCTCATAGCAAGAAAGAACAGGAGTAACCCAGGCTTGGAAATCCCTCAATGTCATTTCTGTTAGATCCTATTGGGTAGACAGGACATCTGTGTCCCATTGGGAAGGGAACTACATAAGAGCAGGGGCAAGGGGCTGGTTACCATAACATGAAAAAGTAAGAAGCGCATCAACTTGGAGAGAAAGGGAATATGTTGAAATCGTTGGGATGTGGTGTGAGTTAGGGAAATGGTAGCAGGAGATAAACTCAGAAAGCCGGGGTCAGATTGTAGGCCAAGGAGTTTAGACACTTGCTGGTCTTTCTCCATCTCATCTGTCGGCATCTGGATTCAGGGGCCGCAGGCAGCCATAAGAACTGGATTCTCAGCCACGAGTCCCTCCCTATAAACTGACCTCTCAACGAGATCAAGTAGTTCCACATCTTTCAGAGGATCTGGACTAGCTTTTCTTCACCCTCCAGACTGACCAGTCTTGCTTCAGGCCCAAACTAAGTAGTTAAGGCCCCTGAAGACAGTGACTTCTTCCCTCCCCTTTGATTTTTGATTTCTTCATGACCGATCTGGAAGGATTTCAAAACCTAGTTGTTGTGAGTAGAAGAGCAAACCATGATGATAGCCTCCTTTGACTCACACTGACCTGGGATTGAATTCTGCTTCCACTCCTGCTGGTTTATGGGCTAGGGGCCACCCTGCCCCCACTCTATATGTTGGAAGGGATGGAAGTATTAGGTTGTGAGGGTAGTATTTCCCCAGCTAGCTCTCTCTCTGTCTCCTGTTTCTCTCTTCTCCCTCTGTCCTCACCTCTTTCTCTGCCCCAGACTCTGACTCCCTACTTAGTAGAAGTTTCCCGGGGTAGGCCCCTCCCAGTCAGGTTTGGCCTATGGTTGTTTTGTACCACCCATTACTGGTTGGGGCTAAGTCTGGAATTCAAGCATAAAATATCAGCAAGTTTATTTGGCCACAGAACCATGGTTCTGCTCGCCAATCAGCTTCATTGGTAACCAAATCTATGGTTTTCCTGCGTCTCAGTCCTTAGGATTCTCATTTGGGAGGGGAAGGAAAGGCACTACTAATGAACTCCTAGCACCTCAACACAATAGCATTTTCTTGAAGGAATCAAGGCCTCACCTTCTACTCTTTGCTTAATGGGTAAGGATAGATCACTCTCATTAACATATATCAAGCACTTACAATGTACAGATCTGGATGCAAAGAACCACACTCTTGTAAAGAGTCTGTAAGGTTGGTTTTATGGAACTAAAGCAGAATCAACAGGCTATACTGTGCCCCTGATGAGAGCTAATGGGAGCCACCTCCTGAAGGCAACACTGACATTTCCATCCATGGACTCAGGAGACTAGTTGGGTTGGATGGCAGCCACTCAATCTTCCAGAGAGGCCCTGGGGTATCCATAGCCATGTCTTCCAAAGATCTGGTCACGGAGACTCCACCTCTGGTTAGAACACATTTGTGTCCTCCTCAGGTCTTGTCATTATTTTATTACTGGTAATGACCACTATTGATGGAGAGTTTTCTTGTGCCAAAGTTGATGCTCTTCCCACATCATCACCTTCAGTCCTCCAAACCATGCAAAGCTGGTTGTATTCGTTCCCTATGGCTGCAGTACTGAATGATGCAATTTAGTGACTTGAGAACAACATGGATTTATCTTCTAGTTCTGGAGGTCAGAAGTCTAACGTGGGTTTCTCTGGGCAACATCGGGTGCTGGCAGGGCTGTGTTACTTCCACAGGTTTTAGGGGTGAACTTGTTTCCTTGCCTTTTCCAGGTTCTAGAAGTGTCTACACCTCTTGGGTTGTGGCCCCTTCCTCTATTTTCAAAGTCAGGAATGTAGCACATTTAAATCTCTTTCTCTGGCTTTGACCCTTCTGTTTCCCCTTCACAAGGACCCTTGTGATTACATAGGGCTCAAAAGGGAAATCCAGAATGAACTCTGTATCTTAATATCCCTGACTTAATCACATCTGCAAATTAACTTTTGCCTTTAAGGTAACATATTCACAGGTTCTGGGATTAGGATAAGGACCTATTTTTCTGAGGGGGGGAGGTGGTTATTCTGCCTACCTCATAGGTCATGTTATGAACTCCATTTTATAGGTGAAGAAACTAAAGTTCAGGGAGGGGAAGTGACTTGCTCAAGGCCACACAGATAACAGGATGCAGTGACCAGATTCCTCCTCAGAGGTCTAGAATTCCCAGGCCCAACCTCTGAGCCATTACACCACACAGCCTTTCTAAGGGGAGAGTTGGGGAAACTGAGTCAAGCTTCACAAATGTGTGAAGTGGTTTAGCTCAAAGAACAAAGAAATCCCTGATACAGGTTTTATAAACTCTAAGGCTGTCCTTTAGGTGTCAAGTTTCCCCCCTCACTATGGCCCATGCCCTTCCCTCTGCTGCCAATGTGAGTAGATGAAGCCAAAGCTCAGGGTTGAGTCCAGTTCTCTGGCTCACCAACATGTGAATCAGACAAGTCCTGTCAGCACTCCGGACTCGTTACCATATGGTAAAGTGGATGTGGTAATCTTGTGAGCGCTATGGCCCTGATTTAAGGCCTGGCTGAACAAATCGATGCTGTGCTGCCTACACTATAGCTGCCTCACATATATTACATAACCTAGCATCAGGAAAAGGTGAGAATGCAGAAGTCTCTCATTTCTTCCCCACCCCAGAGCCCCAGAGCCCAAGGAGACAGAAAACTAGAATTAGGACCTAACGAGTCTTCCACAGAGAAAAATAAGTCTAAAAATAATGCATGAGAGAGAGAAGATACCTAAAGGACTTTAATTTTGGTTCTTACTTTTGAGGTCCATAAACAGAGAGGCCGTTTATTGAGCTTTGACAGTTATTTCTATAGCTGTTTGTTGCAAAGGTCGAAAGAAATTCATTCCCGGGGGCTGCCTTGAGAACACAGGAACACATACCACAATGTATCTATTAAGCTGCCCATTGGAACTGGTCAAAGAATAAGTGAGCAGCTCATCAGCGTGGGTTCCAATAGGAAAGCCACTGCTGTGGTCGGACTGAGAATGCTTATCGTTGCAGGGGAGGAAGTTTTGGCAAGACTTACCCTAGTACACCTTTACAAACGTGTTTTCCCGACATTTGAAATGCATTGCCTGTGGTCTTAGCAAGATTGGCAGAGGCCATGATGCCTGGTAAGACTCCCACTGTTTGGTCAGTGAAGAAACTGGCTCGTGTGGAAACCAGTCTCTGAACAGTCCTGCTGCCCCTCCATCCGTTATGGTGTGGTGTCTGAACTGGAAATCCACTGCCCTCAGGACCGAGGTATTGCTGCCTTTTTAAAGGGTGAATGGAATTGCATTTTTATTACCCAAACAGCACATGGTGACGGCACCCAAATTAGAAAATACAGGTAACAGCAATAGACAGCTCAGACCTGCTAGCTTCTACATACACGTGTGCATTGATTAATTTAATCCTCACAATAGCTCTTTGAGGGAGGCACTGTTATGATTCCCATTTTACAGATGAAGAAACTGAGACACAGTTGCAACATAAGGGGTTTGTTCTCTGAATTATGTTGCTTCCTCCCACACAGTGGAGCCTCTGGATCATTAATAGTGATGTAGGAGAAGAGGATTTCCAATGACATGGAAATCATACTTATGGCTACCAGTTACTCAAGCCACAAAGATGCCTAGAACCACAGAGGTTTTGTGAACAATTTCATCCAGCTCCAGACTCAGCTCAAAGAAGTACTCCTGGGAATCTCCCCTTCCATCCCAGGGTCCTCACACCCTATTCTTCCTGTTACCAGGGCTCTCACGTCACAAAAACAGTCATTGCAAATGGATTCATCTAGTATTTAGTGTACGTCTAGAAAGCATTTTTGTTTTATTACTTTTGGGTTGAACTAGTTGCTTTAATTATTGTAACCAAATTTTGAGTTTAGAATTAATTAACAAGTGTCTGAAATCATTTGTTTCTTAATCATGGGGAATGGACTTTTCTGACAAAAAATGAAATCAGACCCTTTACTCATGACCCAATTTCTGTCCCTATAATCCAGCCTCAGGTTTGAGTAATAAGTGTGATCAATATTTTGAAGGCGGGTTTCAGATATAGACATGTGAGCACATGCACCAATCAATAGATGAAACTGCTCCTATCTGACCATTTCGAACAATGATTTAATAGGTCAGGGTTGGCCAATGATGGCCCATGGGCCAAATCCAGCTCACTGCCTGGTTTTTAATGGATCATCAGCTAAAAGTGACTTTTGCTTTTTTTTTAAAATGCTTTACATTTTAAATTATTATATTAGTACCTACATAATATTCTTCATTTTACCTTTTGGCCCACAAAACCTAAACCATTTATTATCTGGCACCTAAAGAGAAAGTGTGTCTACCTCTAATCTAATAGATGATCCTATACTTTGAAGTCGTTTCATTGTTGATGTGATATCATCATGCCACATATCCAATAAAGCTGATTGCGCCTTTAGAACACCAAGTAATATCAACAAATTTTCATCCTATATAAAAGCATAGCAAACGAGATCCTCCCCCCCCACCCCAGGAAAAAACAAAACAAAACTGAAAGAAATGTGGATCCCAGGCGTTTTGAGATGTCATTTTTATCTTAAAATGGTCTATTCTAGTTTGCCTTAATGTCAGTATTCTAGCTCCTGGTCATCTTCTCTTCAAATGCTTCATAATGGAAGCATCCCCCAGCTGTTGTAATAACCCAGTCCTGGCTAGGAGCTAAGTATATTAAAGGTAAGTTTGAAATAGCTACTTTCCAAAGCCTCTCAAATGACTTTACTTAAATAACGCTTTTCTCAATATAGTAGAAGCAAAGCTATTCCCTATTTTCTCCACCAGTTCAAAGTCAGAACTGAGCCAGATGGTCTTTCTAAGTTAGAGGGTATCTCTCTGACTGGGGCTCCGTAGGGATGGGGTTCAGAACAATGTCATTTCAGCACAGTAGCTAGAAATCTGTCAGTGGAGTAAAACAGGCCTTACCTTGCTTGCTACATAGTTCTTGGCTGATAAAAGGAACTAAATTGCTCTCTAAAGAAACTTTTTCCCCCCAAAAAGAAATACTTCTTCAGTTTTATCGAGTACTTCACAGAACAATAAGATAGATTTAAAGTGACAGAGAAACCGAAGTACTCTAAATTCATCATCACACGTATTTTAAGTTATTTTACCATATAAAAACAAAAGAAAGAAAAAGATTAGCGAATTCAACATCTGTTAAATTCCAAAGGATGAATCTTTCTTAATGACAAAGTTGAGTCTCTTGATTCAATATGTGCCAAGTAACTACTGATTGTCTCATACTTTAGGATACACAAGAACAGAAGATCCAAAATAGGCTGTCTACTAATCCAATTAACAACTAGGGAATTCAGATTCGAGTGGTAACTCTTTGTCTCTCCCCTTGAAAAGGCTAGAAATCTCTGTGAATAAAAAACTCATCCCTCTCCAAGCATTCTTGACTGCCTCCCCGTGTCTTTGGTTTGTTACTGGTCCCTCCTTTCATTTACCAGTTTTCTCTCCCCTGTCACAGCTCTGAGAGCACTGTGTTTAACAGAGCTGTATTTAATGTTTAAATATGGCTGGTGGTATTGCATTTACAGTAGGATATACCCATAATCTGTAGGATGACATCTGAAGCCCTTGGCAATCTTGTATCAACACTGCGTCCCTTTTTTTGGGTCTGTCAACAGGACACCTCCATTTCCTGTTCTTTTTTGCTCTGCCTTTGCTCATGCTGTTCTCCAGATAATGCCCTTCCCTCAGCTTCCTCAATGCAGGATTCCACTCATCCATTAAAGCTTCATCCAAACAGCACATACTTGTGTGTGCTTGCTATCAACGCACCTGCTTTATCTCTTTACCAGGCAGCTTGATCTCTGCATCCCTGATGTCCAGCATTGTATCACGGATTCAACAAACATTGGTAGGTTCTCCATGCATGTGTGTCAAAATCTGTCCCTGAATTTTGGCCGCTAGATTTCCTTAGTATTTCATTGAGCACCAAGAGCCTGCCTGATTCTCTGCTGTGTGGGCGGAGCATAAATGTACTTCCTTCACATGCCTTCTTCAACCTCATTGTCTATCATGAAAATAACTAATATCAACTAATAATTACAGGTTGACATGTCTTATGTAGTCTTCCTGATAACCCTATGATTTGGGGAGTATGATGATTCTCATTGTGGCAGATGAAGAAACTGAGGCTTCGAGAGGCTAAGTGACCTGCCCAAGTTCTCACATCTGATAAGAGGTAGAGGTAGCTCTGAATTCACAGTCTATTGCCAGCACCTACGCCCTTGGCTAATGACTCTCAGATCAGGTTTCTGCTAAGTTGAGGTTACACTAGGTGTCAGACACAGCCCTAACTATAATGGGTTGACAGGCCAAACTTGGAGGGTGAGGGAGATGGCTAATTTGCTGACAGAGCTCCGAAACTCATCAAGGGCTCCTGCCAGAATGTACTCAGAATGGAGAGGTGAAGGAGGTCCCAAAGCAAAGCCCTGTTCTCCCCATCTTTCACCCCATTGCCATCAGCGGGAGGCCAGCATGCTTGCCACTGGATTTCAGACCCAGGGCTCAGCACCCTGCCTTAGTTATGTCCTGTTTCATTTTATCTGCTGACACAACAGAGCAAGTGCAGTTCGCATAGGTGTGGCTCACCATCTGTGTTTCATTTGCAAGGATAATGCGCTGTTCTAAAAATAATAAAAAATTATTTACATCTATTTCCTCCCACCTCCATTTTCTCAGCAGCAAGCGATATAAAAAATGGAGGAGTTTATCCCAACAAAAATATTTATGAGTAAATACCTCACAGAAAAGATGAGGATGCTACTATCTAAATAATTCTGGTCCCACCCACTAAGACAAAGAAAGAGGATATTCTTGACAGCATGATTGAATTGTGTGTAATTATTGCCAATGTTTTAAACATGAAGATAATGAGAAAAGTATTAGCATTAGATCAGAGCGGCTGAAAACATTTATTTTCCTGAGTGTATGAAAACTACTTCTAGCATGCATTCAAAGCATGGGAGAAATGCTATCCTTTATTACAGTGATTTTCAACCAGTGTGCTACAGGAATTTCTAAAACATGCAATACCTGACTTAAAAAAAAAATCCTCACCCCAGGATATTTTTCCATTGATTTTAGATGGAGTGGAAGGGAGGAAGGGAGCGGGGATAGAAGAGAACAAGAGAGAAAGAAAGAGAAAGAGAGAATCATAGATGAGAGAGAGATGCATAGATTGGTTGTCTTCTGAACTCACCCCTTGACCAGGAATCGAACCTGAGACCCTTCAGTGCACAGGCCGGTGCTCTAACCATAGAGCAGCACTGGCCAGGACAATACCTGACTGCTTAGTCAGGGGCACTGACCTTTTTTCCTTTAGATTGTCAAATTAAATAAAACAAAAAACAACAACAGCCAACATGAATCAAAATTGGAATGTATCAAAATTATACCTATTTTTGGTCAGATTGGCCAAAAATAGTTTTAGTGTGCTGCAGAATTTTAGTAATGAATTTATGTGTGCCATGAGATGAAAAAGATTGAAAACTGTTCCTTTATTACTATTGTTTTATTTTCAGGCAGCTTGATTTGATATCATCATTTTCATAGATTTATTTAGTATGTTTCTGGAGATGCATCCTACGTGACAATATTCGAACTTAAATCATCTTGACCAAACACATAGCTCCTCAGACTTGCAGCTACACATCCAATTTCATTGATTAGTTTGCATGAGATGTTCCCCCTAACACTCTTTAGTGTGTTGTTTTTTCCTGACATATTTAAGGACTCCTGAATCTCTCAGAGTAAATAAATGCAGAGAAATCTAAAAATAAATCCTTATGTGACAGTTCCATGACAAGAAGAGAGGAAATCCTCTGTTTTCACATTTGGCCTAGAAATTGGGGGCATTATAAAGTTTCAGAAAATCCTTTACCAGCTGAATATTGAAAATAAATTACATTTACAGTCCTAGTATTTTTTATTGTATGTATATTTTTATGGGTAGGCTATCACTTTTCTTAGATTATTTGGAAGAGATTGCATAGTAAGATAAAGGTGAATTCAAAGATAACAAAGTGCTCAGCTCCAATGCCTTAAAAGAGACTAATGGTACTCTCACAGTTCAAGTGTCAAGATGGAACTTCAAGGGCCTCTCAGAAACTGTTTCCATTTGCAAAAAGAAGAATGAAAAAAACAGAAGAAAAAAACACCCCAAAACTGACCATTAGTTACTCGCAGTAGTTGCAAATTGTGACTATGTTTAAAAAGTTGGCAGATTTTAGCTGATGAATTTCAGTTTTAGCAGCTAAGATGACTGACTAAAGAAAGCCATTTATCAAACGTTAGAGGCCTTTATCTGATTTTATTTTGCAGTGCAGAGAGACATCGTTTAAAACCATAGACAGAGCCGTCAGGATGAGGGGCTGAGTATGCGCATAGAAAAGAATGAAACAGCGCCCCAAATGAACCCAATTTTGTTTAGTAAGATATATGGCTCTTACTTTCTCCAAATGTTTTGCCAAACATTTAAGCAAGAGACACAGATCTTCATGCTCATCCTATTCTACGGTAGTTTTTAGAGCCTAGCGCGGTTCCTGACACAAGGTAGGTGTAAGGTGAAAAAATTCGATTACTGGATGAGTACACAAGGACACAACCAAGCTCTCAACTCAATAAAATAATTTCCTCTGTTTATTTGCCCATGCTAGAATGTGGGTCTTGAATATATCTGATCAAAGGCATTCTATGTTTGAATACATCTCACTCTTGCAGTAAGTTCTCAATCTGTTAGATATTTACTCATAAATATACAAACTGAAGGAAGAATTATTCATTGATCCATTCATCTGTCCATCCACCCTCCCTTCCTTCCTTCCTTCCTTCCTTCCTTCCTTCCTTCCTTCCTTCCTTCCTTCCTTCCTTCCTTCCTTCCTTCCAACCCATCTTTGCTGAGTGCCCACTATTTATCTGGCATTAAGTTTGGCAATGAATTTATGTGTGAATACAGAGATGGAACAGAGATCCAAGATCTCTTTCTTCAGAAGGTGTATGCTCCAGTATGGTTTAGAAAAGGTCAGTGGAAGAGCTTGTCCTTATGATGAGGCAAGGGCAATAAATGGTCACTGCTGCTGCTCACAGCTCAGCTATGACTCTGAGGAAAGCCCAGCCCAGCATTAGGCGAAGTGAAGAGGTATGACTCAGACCAAAGTGAGCATGATCTGCACAACGTGGGGAGACCTCTTATATCAGTGATGTATGGTTAGAAACAGTGTGTAAACTTTTCACTAGTAGTTGATGGGGATTGGAACCTGGCTTATCAGGAGCCAGAGGACGTGTGACAAATGGTACTGACTGGGTTTGCATGATGCTACTTGCAACATGAGTGGAGGTTGTTCACACCTTGAACAGGTAGTATAGTTGGCAGTGCAGATGTCATTGTCATAGTCATGACTGACGAGGAAATGAGCTCATAGAGGTTAAATGACTTGCCCAAGGTCACACAGCTGGTCTGATGCGGAACTGACACTCCCAGGCAGCATCCTGCAGAGTAAATGGCATATTTTGAAAGTATTCAATAAGTGTTTTTAAAAACTCAAGGTTAGAAAAGATATTATGAATATAACCTTGAGTGGCTAAGTGACATCTGATCAAAGGCAGTCTATGTTTGAATACATCTCACAATGAGCAACTCACACCCACTCTTACAATTTACTACCAAAACAGATAAAGATAGTTATGATAGCTCATATCGTTTAGAATAGACAATGTGCTTTACCTATTTTGACAGATCTGATCCTCACCATTTGTTTGAGGCAGGCACTGTTATTCCATATTATAGACTAGAGGCCTGGTGCATGAATTCATGCATGGATGGGGTCCCTCGGCCTGGCCAGCAATTGGAGCGAGTTGGGGTCATGGGAGGTTCGCCGTCCCAATTGGAGCCATCAGGCCTGCCAGACTGGGGGGAGTGGGGTAGGAGCCCTGGGAGGTTAGCAGTAGGAGCAAACTGACCACCAGGGGCAGCTCCTGCAATGAGCATTTGCCCCCTGGTGGTCAGTGTACATCATAGTGACTGTCATTTGGTCACTTAGGCTTTTATATATATAGATGAATAAGCAAGGCACACAGAAGTCAGGTAGCTCACTGTTATCAGTTGAGTTGTGTTCCCTCAAAAGATATGAAGTCCTAACCCCCAATACTGGTGAATGTGACATTTGGAAATGGGTTTTTTGTAGACATAAGCAAGTAAAAATGAGGTCATTAGAATAAGTCCTAATCTAATATCACTGCCATCTTATAAGAAGATGCAGACATAGAAAGAAGAAAATGTAAAGACAGAGTGAAGAAGGCCATGGGAAGATGAAGGCAGAGACTGGAGTATGAATCTATAACCCAAGGAATGTCAAGGATTCCTGGCAACTCCCAGAAGCTGGAAGAGGCAGGAAGGATCCTCCCCAGAGCCTTTGGCACCTTGATTTCAGACTGACCTTCAGAGCTGTGAGAGAATACATTTTTGTTGTTTGAAGCCACCGGGCTTGTGTTATTTTGTTACAGAAGTTCTGGGAAACTAATACACTCACCTAGGTAAAAACCAAATAAATGATGGAGCCAGGATTCTGACCCCAGACTGACCTCCTAAGTTTTAAGTACATTGAAACATGGTCTCTAAGGGGATTCTCCAATTTGCCACATATTTGAACCAGCTGTTTGATTTTAGACTAAGGATGCCTATGCCTTGCCACCCGAGACTCTGACGTCATAGATCCAGGCCTTGTCTGCAGCCCAGGTTCCTAAAGATCCTCAGCAAAGCCTGAGAACCACTGTCCTAGTTGATGCCACTTCTCACCATCTGGGGACCAGTCAGAATGAATCCACCTCCTCTTTCCAAAGGCCAGTCCTCCTTACACACAAAGGACGCCCTTTGCTCCCTCGGAACCCTCTGGACATCCCTAGGAGTCCAATGTTCAAAGCAGGAGCTCAGTGAATGGTGCTGCCCCATGGACTCCTGAACCACGGTGCCTACAAATGCACCAGTTTTGAGGGGAAGCAGGGCAGCACAGGTTAGCTTTGAACATGGTGGGCGGTTGGAACTGACCATTGTCACTTCCACTGTCCCTATCACTTTCCACGCAGTCCTCCTATTCTCTCCAAGGTCACTGCTCAGTGGAGGAGGGACATCTCAAGGAGAATTCTTTTCTCAGTCCATTCACTGGATGGCAGCTGCTGGGCAATGCTGGCCTGTCAAATGGGCAGCCAGGTCAGTTGAAGACCATGGTTATGAGGTAGAGGGGGGTCAGTTATGGGTCCTCAGAAAGTGGGCTGTCTTCCAGCATTTTCCCATTGCCCAGAGTGGGTGAGAGATATGTGGTCTTGCCTCTGCATTTGCTCTAGGTCCAGAGTCTGCACCATCCCAAACATAACCAGGAAATTAAGAGAGAAGCAGCATTAGCTGACCTGGACCCTCATTATCCTGCCAGACAGCAGCCTGTGCACACAGATATGGCATAAACTGCACATTGCCTGCCACTCTCTTCCTCACATCCTTCTTTCCATTCCTCAAAACAATAGTTTTTAGCATCTCACATGTGTAAGGCCTGGGGATATGTCAGGGAACAAGCCAGATAAAAGCCCTTTACTCCAGGAAGTGTGGAAGGAGCAGCTCAGTGAGGGCACCTGCCTCAGCTGGCCCTACTTGGAACATCCTAGGGAGTGAGGGTTGGAAGAATAGAGGACAACAACAAAAAGGTAACACATTGCTGCTATGGAAAACAGTATGGAGGTTCCTCAAAAAAATTAAAAAGAGGACTACCATATGACCTGGAATTCCACTTCTGGGTATTTATTCAAAGAAATGAAAAATACTAATGCCAAAAGATATAGGCACCCCTGTGTTTATTGCAGCATTAGTTTTAATAGCCACGATATTGAAGCAACCTAAATGTCCATCAGTAGATAAATGGGTAAAGAAGTGATACACTCACACACAGCACAATGGAATATTACTCAGTCATAAAAAAGAAATCTAGCCATTTGGAACAACATAGATGACCTACAGGGGATTATGCTAAGTGAAGTAGGTCAGACAGAGAAAGACAAATACCATATGATTTCGTTTATAGGTGGAATCTAAAGAACAAAACAAACAAAGGGACAAAACAGAAACAAACTCCCAGATACAGAGAACAAAATGATGGTTGCCAGGTGGAAGGGGTACAAGTGAAAAAGGTGGAAGGGATTCAGAAGTACAACTTGCCAGTTATAAGTAAAGAGGTGGGATGCAGAGTACAGCCTAGGGGATATATCAACAACATCGTAATAACTACTAGCACGTGTGCTGTCAGGTGGATATGAGCCTTATTGTGGTGAACCCTTCATAAGGTATATAACTGTCCAGTCTCTATGTTGTACGCCTGGATACAATACGATATGTCAACTATACCTGAAAAATAAAATTTTAAAAATTATTACTTACTGGTGTTCTTGACTGTTCTCATTGACAAGTTTTATTACAAATTAAAAATGTGAAAGGCAGGGAAGGTAAACAGGCAAGTAGTCCGATTCCTTGGACTACTCGTGAAAGGGAAGGTTCTAAGTGGAAAATCAAAATGAAAAATTTACATCATATCATTTGAGTGCATGTCAACCAGCCGGTGTGTTTCTAGAACCTGCACTCCCAACAAGGTGGGGGCCATAGGAGAGCAAACTGCGTGTACAGCCCCAGCTCCACAGCGGTCCCTCATCTGTTGGCTTACACTCACAGCATCCAACCCCTGAATATGCTAGTTGAGGTACCTTGACTGAAGACAGGGTGACTAAACCTAAAACCACTTGGAATCATACAACTTTGCTGGCTCCCCCAATGGGATACTTTCTTGACGTTAATCTGTGTTAAACATTCTGCCCAGATGGTCCTAAAGTAGTCATTTAAAACCACACCTAAGACAGGAGCTTACTCAGAAGGTGTCCAGAAATAATGAAAAGTAATTGCCAGTCCTGCTGAGGGAACCTGTCATACGTACAGGAGGACAAAGAGACGAAATCATTGCAAACTGTGGGCAGCCCCCACTAGAGGTCTGTCTGCTGTGTGAGTTCTGTCCCTTTAAAGATGAGCGACTCAGAGTCTCATTTCATCCTTCAGCAGCTTGCCAACAAGTACCTACAGCGGCACAAGTAAACAGGCGACGCTTGCCTGAGCCCAGGACGCTTCCTTTGCGGATGCTGCCGGGTCAGCACTGAACTCAGGGAACCTTCACAGAAAAATGACGCTCTTCACTCATTTCCACTGATTTTCCAATTTCAGAGAAATTGTGTTGGTCGCTTTTTTTTTTGGAGCTGTTTATGTATGTGGCTAGAAGTGCTTAATTCAACTCCCATAATTATACACCCATTGCAACTTAGCCAAAACCCACACGAAAAGATAATGAGCTTGAAACCCATCTGTTGCCAAACAAACCTTAAAAAATGGAATAATCCACTATGTTATCACTTTGGTTTATAAATAGAGACAAAACCTTTTCTATCAGTAAAAGGAGAACTGAGATGGAAAAATCACTGCATTGTGTGTGTGCATGTGTGTGTACACACACAGGCATCCTGGGTGGATGATAAAGATAGAGTTGGAAAGTAATTACTTGCCTCCAAAGAAGATAGTATGGCAGTCAGGCAGCCACATACTAGGGAGGGTTGAAAAGAGAATAGGAGGGAAAATGAAGGAAATTGACTCAGACTGTTCTTTTTCCCCCCTGCTTTTCTATTTTTAAATGGAAACAATCACCTTTTTCAAGTGACGACCATAGTTTCTATGCAGATTCCATTCTCACCCTCATTGGCAATAATTTCCCATTTCTAGCTACTGTTTCCCGCTTTGAAGTATGAAAATCTTAGCCTCCTTTCCCATTCATTCTTGTCTTTACACCAGAGCCCATATAATTAGATTTTTTTAGGAGTGCTCAAACTACGCCAGGCCATGGGGATACACACGCCTCCGACCACAGTCTCTGTTCTCCAGCACTTCATAGCCGAGGCCAGCCTTGCCCGCAGGACTGTCTATGTTAATGGGATGTTCCATGTCTGTTCTGGCCAATACAGTTCCACTGGCCACATGAAGCTACTGAGTACTTGACATCTGCCTAGAACCTTTTTACGTTTAATTTCAATTGCTGAAAATTAGATTTAAATAATTACATGTGACTAGTGGTTACCCCATTGGACAACACAGGTTTAGACAAAGAAGAAGGGGATATTTTTTAAGGAGACAAATGGCAACTTAAAGGAGCTTATGGAAAACGCCATGTGATGGCCACGGCCAAGCACAGGCTGAGATTAGAGAAAGAATCCGTGGGAGACTCAGGTGGAGGAGGATGGCTCCTCTGAAGAGGTGTGTGTAACCAGGACTTGTGGGATAGCAGAGGAAGCAGAAAGGAGTGGAGAAGGCATTTCTGATCCAAAATTTGTTTAATCTGAAACGCCAAGGGGCCCTGACCGGTTTGGCTCAGTGGATAGAGCGTTGGCCTGTGAAATAAAGGGTCCCAGGTTCGATTCCGGTCAAGGGCATGTACCTTGGTTGCGGGCACATCCCTAGTAGGGAGTGTACAGGAGGCAGCTGATCGATGTTTCTCTCTCATCGATGTTTCTAACTCTCTATTCCCCTCCCTTCCTCTCTGTAAAAATCAATAAAATATATTAAAAAAAAGAAACACTAAGGGGAATATGCACAGAACCCATCAGGGAAACCCAGTGGGGACTGCAAGGCAGGGTACTTGTAGAAGATCCAGGTCGCTGCTCATGCTTGTGGGGTGATGCCAGGTTGGGAGCAAGAAATGCCAAGGTGGTGGTGGGGGCAGATTTGGGCTGGGCAGAGGGGCTGATGGGTAAATGGATGGGCAGGAACCCCCAAGGTTTGGCATGCTGTGTTGGAATGGTCGAGAGGCTTTCCCGTGGAGAGTAGTCTGCAGTGACCTGGGGCTCAGGAGGAAGGGCAGGACCAGGGGACACATGGAGGAAGGCTCGTAGCTGAGCAGAAGCACGTGGCCCACCTGCATGGGGCAGCTGCCATGTAACCCTTACATCTGATCTTACCAAGTATCCACTTGTGGGAACCAGGCCCACATTTCCAGAATTTCTGGCTTTCAGAGAGGCCAGAAGTTGGAATTTGAAAAAAGAAACATAAAATCTAAATACTCTGACATGTCAATTAAGGTGAAAACTTTAAAACACCCTAGGATAAACCAGAGCAAGAGCATGGACCGATGAGGTCCGTGTGCCACCTGTCTGTGACATCTGACCCAGAAGCCGAGGAGGTGTCGCAGGGACAACCTCAAGGGGGACACACGCAGAGACCGAAGGAAAGGTGGCCGCAGGGAAACAGTGTGCGCAGCAGAGGGTATGATGAAGCAAAGAGGGTGAAGCAACCGGCTCTGGCGGGAGACCATCACTGATCTTGGACAAAGCTCCCCCTCCCTGTCTTTCCTCCCTCCATCCTTCACCCTCCCTCATGGCAGAGAGGTGAGGTTGGGCTCCACAATCACCAGGGCTCAGAGTAAGTGGTTGCCGAAGACACAGAGGCATCGATTTAAATGAACTCAAATCATTTGAGCTGACAGGACTCTGACAGTGTGTGTTCTGGGTTCATATATTACCCCATTTCCCTTTGTAGGTTTTCCCATGCCGCCCTGTGTAAATATCTCATTTCCACCTTCATGGCGTAAAGGCCCACATCTTCCCTCGTGTGAGAGCCGCACTTGAAGAAGATGTGTGCCTCTCAGCTCACCTCTCGGTCCAGCAGTGCAGGTGACACCACGGTGACGATGTCTCCTTTCTCAGGATCAATGTAGAACATGTTGGGAGACGGCTTGTCAGGCGTCTGCTGGCGGATATTATACCGCAGGAGGGCGTTATCTGTGGCCGGGTCGTCTGCGTCGAAGGCTGTCATCCGCATCACCGTGGTCCCTGAGTGGGCAGGACAGAAGGACAGCAGATGGTCACTCGGAGACAGCGACAGGCAGAGGCGCTGTCCCCCACCCGGGCAATGGCAATGAAGTGACATGCTAATTGCTTTCCAGATTAAAAATGGACAGCATTTCTCCAGCTCTGTTATGTTTTACCTTTAGTCCCCTCCCTCCCGCTCCATCACATTAAAAGACCTGAAATACAGAAATTTTTGCTGTTCAGCAGATTGACAGCTTAATTTCTCCTTTGGCTGATACACTGTTCATTTTCACGGGCTTTCATTCTGGTGAGGATGTAGCTCTGTGACAATGGCCTTCATTTTAAATCTCTTATTGAAGGCCGACTAGGCGTGGGGTCCAGGGCCAGGTGTTGGGGAAACAGAGGTGCAAATAGGCCCATTCCATGGTGTCTAGCAGGTTAGCGGTTAGTAGGAGAGATGGCAAATGAAAATGTAAAAGTAACACAGATCATCAACTGCAGTGAGAGAGGGCATTGCTGGACTCAGAACAACCTCACCGAACCGGGAGCTCAGGAGAGGTCCCTGTGCAGATGCCTGGGGGGTGAGCAGGTGGAGTTGAGGGGCGGGGGGAACCGCAATGGGAAAGAATATTCCAGCTAAAGGAAAGTGGGCCAATGTTAGTTGCACACCGTCTGTGTGTCAGCCACATTGTCTTAGGCGCTTTAGATAGAAAGACACTATAAAGATGAGGGTGGCATGAGGACTATTTGATATGCCAAGGGTTGAGAAGGGTATCAGATACGGGTGCTTGCTCACACACAACTGATGGGAAGGGGAACTGGTTATAGGCACTTTCAAGGACAACTGAGCAGCAACTAGTAAAAAAAAAAATCATTCACCCTCTTGGCACCTACCCTCGAGAAATACTCGCATGAGGGGGGTTTTGCAGGGTGTTCAGGGAAGGATTATCCATCTGCAGAAACACTGGGAAAGAACCTAACTGCTCCAGCACAGAGGAGTGGCTAGAGTGATGGGATCGTCCACACTAAGAAATGTTTTGCAGCTGTTGAAAAAGGTTGTAGATCTAATGTCTTTCAACACGGAGGACTCTACAAGATGGAGTACTAAGTGAAAACCATCAGGCTGAACGTTACCCACAGCATGGTATCATTTTTGTGAACCTGCCTACACATAGAAAGTTCCACAATACTCTGTGCATCTATGTTGCAGGTACAGTTTCTGTGTGTAAGTGCACAGAAGGTCTGTTAAGGTGAACTTCATCGGAGTTATGGTGGTTAACTTTGGGAAAGGAGAGGGAACTGGGATCAGGTATAGTGATAAGGAAAGATCTGGCTCAGTCTGTAATGTTTTGGCCTTTTTCACATGGAGAATATATTGCTTTTGCAATTAAAATTTAATTTAAAAGGATTGTAATTATAAGTACTTATGGAAGCACAGTCTAGAGCAGAATCGGGCACATTTTCCTGATGATCCTGGCAACTGTGAGCCATCAGAGCTCAGGGTAACCTGCCCAACCATAATTTCCCATGGCAGTTTGCTCTTCTATGACTATGGAGCCCCACCTCCCGATTCCGAATGCTTCTGACCCACGCGGAGTGTGAGTAGGGGACAAAGGTGGTAGATCTGTTTTTCCTAGCAGGAATGTGCACGTACCGAAAACACTAAAGCTTAAGGAAGCATAGAATTCATCCAGCTCAGCCACCATCTGAGATTCCTTTCACTTACACAACAGTGCCTCTGAAACCAGCAGACAGTTTATTTTCCCCACGATCGGAATCAGATGATCAGCCATTAAGTCCAATTGATCAGGCAAACAAGGGGGACTCTGACCCTCAGGCTGGATCACTTTGTGAAGCAGTGCCAGCTAATTCCACCAACGTGCCCTGATGGAGGATGATGCATCATGGCGCATTTTCTATGGTGCCTAGTTTCCTGCCCTTCTTGGTTCCTTTGTGACACTGTCCCTGGGCAGACTGCAGGGTCGAGTGCCAGAAGCGAAAATCCTTGGCGGGTGCGGCCCCCTTACCTTGCCCCCGGCCTTTGGAAGGTATCAGGAGACCAGCTGGCACTCTATTTCCAGGGAGCCCCATGTGGGATCAGGTCTCTTCAATTTTTTTAAAATATGTTTTTATTGATTTCAGAGAGGAAGAGAGGGGGAGAGAGAGATAGAAACATCCATAATGAGAGAGAATCATGGATTAGATCCTTCCTGCGTGCCCCACACCGGGGATCGAGTCTGCTACCTGGGCATGTGCTCTGATTGAGAATCGAACCATGACCTCCTGGTTCATAGGTCGACACTCAACCACTGAACCACACCAGCGGGGCAGATCAGGGCTCTTTTTCAACCCTGTGGTCCAGTGGCCACTCCTAGTCTATCAGCTTAACGTGGAGAGTGACATGGACTTGCCTTCCTGGCCTAGGAAACAGGCCTGCAGGGGAACCGCTGTCAGAAACAGAGGCAGCTAGCTTGCAGGCCCACAGTCTCGCTCAGGGACGTGCTGAGTGAGGTCTTGGTGGCCAAAGGCATGGAAGGAGGCTTTAAGCCCATCAAGTCCACATCCTACATCCTCTGGTTAAGTATGCATGACCCGGGGCCTTAAACCTGTTAGTGCCTAATGAATGCCTGGTTGATGGAATCCATGTCCAATTTAATCTGCCTCTAATTGAAGTCAGAGATAAAGAAGCAAGAGTATAAAAATGAAGTCATCATGGCTTTCAACTGTCGTGGTTTGCATTGAAATAATTAGAGGAAGATAAAAAAGCTTCTCTGGTTGATGAATTTTCAGTTTTTACCGGAAAATTCATTTTTAATGAATTTTTTACAGATTTGAAAACATGATATAATACAAGGTTACCCTGGAATGTCCCCAAGGTTACACAGAAATGTTTTATTTATTTTTAATTATTATTATTTTTTTGGTAATTCTTCCCTGAGGACATTTTCCCATTGATTCTTAGAGACAGTGGAAGGGAGGGGATGAGACAGAAAGAAATATTGATGTGAGAGAGATACATCGATTGGTTGTCTCCCACTTGCGCCCTGACCAGGGCTGGGGATCAAACCTGCAACTGAAGTACGTGTCCTTGACTGGAATTGAGCCGGGATCTTTTAGTCCTAGGCTGACACTCTATCCACTGAGCCAAACTGGCTAGGGCGAAATGCATTATAGTTTAATGAATTATAGAGAGCAAGTGAACTTGGTCTTAAGCACTGCCCTTGTCTCCACTCAGACGTGCATCTACTTAGATTTACTTCTGAGGTCACCTCTATGGAGACTGAGAGGTGCCTATGCCGTGTAAATGGCTCTGCAGCATTGAAGAAAAGAACTTGAGGGCCCAGGGATGGTCATCCAGGTTCAGGCCTTTAGTACGTGAATTTAGGCCTATTACCCACGCCTCCCTCAGTCCCACTTTCCCATTTACGACGTGAGGATATTAGTAACACTTTTGTCTTAGCTATTGTAAAGATTTAATGGGCTAACATATTAGAGAAAGGAGTACCATGCCTGGTGCACTAGTGTTCTGAGGAAGATGCCTTTTATTATCATATCGGCAGAGCAGGCAAAGGCCTCAGTCAAAGAAGCTCATGATTAAATTGTCCACAGAACCTGGAATTGGATACCGTATAGGGTGAGTCCTGGTGTCCCTCATAGTCTCTGTGTCCCCACCTCATTGTCTCTCTTTCATCTCGCCCATGGTCTCAGTGTCTAGGTTTGGCTTTTTACTATGGAGATCACAACTCTATAACAACACACACACACACACTCACACATGCACAAACTCATACACACACACTCACGCACACTCACAGTAGTCTACACTGCTGCTCCAGGTGGTGCTCTAGTCTCCCTGGAGGACCAAGGCTCTTGCCTGAGTCCCAGTCCTTTTGGTGGCTCCAATACTCTGCTCTTGCCAGCCCTGCCCCGGGGTTTGGGGTAGAGGGCGGTCATGATGTTCATGCTTCCAGGTTCTACAATGGGCCGATACATCTTCTCATCCTGCTTTTCCTAAATTGGGTGCAAGGACTCTGGTTCCATGGGCTCAGTAGAGAAACAAATTGGGGAAATATGCAGTAACTTCACTTAAGCAGGTTTTCACTCTTGGAGGACTTCTTAGTGCCTTTAATAAGCAAATGCATATTGAAAATCTCTGAGAGCAGAAGTGGCAGCATTTCCCAAACTCTTCTGTCAATGAACCCCTTCATCTAAAGAACCTCTTTCTGCCCTGGCCGTTTTGGCTCAGTGGATAGAGCGTCGGCCTGCAGACTCAAGGGTCCCAGGTTCGCTTCCGGCCAAGGGCATGTACCTTGTTTGCGGGCACATCTCCAGTGGGGAGTGTGCAGGAGGCAGCTGATTGATGTTTCTCTCTCATCGATGTTTCTAACTCTCTATCTCTCTCCCTTCCTCTCTGTAAAAAATCAATAAAATATATTTTTTAAAAAAATAAAGAACCTCTTTCTGTAATGGGCCATGCAGTTCAAAATTTGAGCTGTTGGAAGATTCAGAGTTTCTTGTTCATTGTGGTAAGCTACTATCTGACACATAGTAGGTCCTCTATTGATGTTGTCCGAGTAGAATTACATTCTCATAATTCACTAATTCACTGTGGCTTTGCCTTACTCCACGCTGACCAGAGCCTTGGATAACTTGTCTACTGAAAAGAGTGGACAGTGTTGTCTGGGCATCTTTCACAGCCAGGCATGCTTCACTCCCTCCTCTGAGCTCCTTTTTGCCCCTTGGAGGCCCTTGGTGGAATGGGATTCAGCAGTCACTCACCAATTCCAAGCCCAGGGCGAAGGTAAACAACTATGGGTGGCATCTGCACCTGACCCCTTGCCTAAGTCCCACTCCTGGACTCTAAGAAAAAGGGCCAAATCATTTCCAACAGCCCAGCAGCCTTGCACCAGTGCTCATCTCGTGCCTATGCCAACTTCCCAGTGGCATAGAACTGATACTTATATGATAGACATGGGTGTGGGTCCTCCTAACTGTACACTTCTGTCTTCTCCCCTAGCACAACCTCCTCCTGAGTGTCAAAATAAATGATGGTCATCCTGTCACCCTCAGAGCCAGAGTCAGAGCCAGAGGAGCGAGCAGTGCCTGCTCCAGAGCAAAATAAACGTGTGACAAGCTGCCGGTTGTAAGTCTCAGGTTGGGCCATCATTTTCTTTTGACGCAGGACACTGGCGCCAACATGACAGGCTCATAAACAACTATGATGGGTTTGTCGTGGCCTGATAGCCCCTTCCTCTTGACTATATTCTGTGATTAAAGGAGAGAGCTGCCCAGTGTTGTGACCCTGAAAGCCAGTGTTTGAAGTTGAAGTGTCTCGTTTCTGTGACTTCTAGCACAGTCACCTTTGAGAAGCGGAGTGCAGATCTGAAGGTGAGGGGCTGTTCAACCTTCATGAGAGCTCAGCCAGCCTCAAGGGGAGGCTCTGGGCCACAGGTGATGGAATTACTCTGTTCTTGAAATTTCTTTGACTTATTCCTAAAACATTTTTTGATCAAAAGTGTCAGACTTTTTTTTTCAAAACCACACTCTCGCAATAAAAGAATATATGGAGACAAGGATGTTCAGGTCTATATTTGGCACTGGATTCTGATGGCACAGTTGGGGCAAATTCATCTTTCCAGGGAGATGCATACTACAAAATCCAATATGAGCAGAGATGGAAGATGCTACCGAGTGAGCTCTTTGGATGTAACATAATGGCACATCGCCATAAAATGGCAAATTTGTGAGCACAGGTAGGGTGTTTTCAAGCCACCCAAACGCTGACTGTGACTGAATTATCTAAGAGATGTGCCTCAAAGGTAGCTGAAAAGAGAATGTGACTGTGGAGACTGCATGCCATAACTTATTCCTTGTGTGTGTGTTTTATCTCATGTCAGAAGAAAGCCCGTAGACTATCGGCACCTCAACTTGTTCAGCCAGGTGAGAGGGACATAGAAGCATCTTGGGATATATCTAGTTGGACTGATAATTTAAAACCAGATTTCTCTTGAGGATTCTTTGGGTTGAGGGGGGTCTGGACACCTTGATTCCAAATGTTGTAGATGTGGGATGACAAACCAGCCAGTGTGCCCAGGACTGAGGGGATTCCAGAACTATCCTCTGCAAACCAGAATAAGTCTGTCACCCTACAGGTCAAGTTTCCTCCCATATATAGACATAGCTCATGGCCATGCACGTCAGAGCACAGACAGAACTGTTGGAGCTATACCTTTTAAGGCCAAGGGCATAGAAAGAACATAGCCATTCATTCAACTCCTTACCATTCAATAGTCACACCAATCGGGGATTGCTTTCTGACTGACCAGGTGGGCACAACCCAGTTCTCTCCTAGAAGTCTTTATAATGAAGAGAGAGAGATATAGGTGGGTGAATTCAAGGCAGAACAGTATAAAGGGCACTGTGAGAATGTGGGCTGTCTCATTTAGAATCCTGGCCTCACCATTTAGCAGCTGTGCATCCTTGGACAAATTCCTTTACTTCACTAAATCACAACATTTTCATTTACAACATAGCATCTCCCCTAATAGATTGCTATGGGAACTGAATGAATGAAAGGAGTGTTTCTCAACCTTTATTTCTTTATCATCAAACCACCGAGTCTTGTAAGGTCTTTTCCCCTACTTGCCACTCCCTGCAATACATATGCTGTATATCTATTTATGTACAGTGGCCCTTTGGAGAGCCACAGACCATTGTAATATGTCATCTTTTTAATGTTCCCCAAACACCAATTTTCTCTCCCTTGTGGGTGGTATTTCTGTCTTCGTTTAGAAAGTATAAATTAATGAATATAAAGTCCAATGCAATGGTAAATATTCAAGAGATATGTTTTATTGTTATTTTTATTGACTACCATAATTTGCAAGTCAGTTCTGGGGAGGACCCATTGCTGTGTGCAATGATGGTGAGCAAAATACCATGTCAGAACTAACCACTTAAGAGTTCAACTCATACTAGGTTCTAAGACTCACACAATAGGAGCAAGAATTAATTAAAATCTCATGAGGAAACAATTCCTTTCTTCCCTTAGATAAGCCTAGAAACTTGGGTTGCTTGCATGCATGCATGAACCAGCTTCCCCTGGATCTTATCAATGTTTCTGTGTATACAGGAATTAATAGGAAAACTGTCAAATGATTAGTTGACAAAAGATAACCAAACCGATCCAATAGCTATCCACAGGCAGCCCACATTCTGCAGTGTGTGCATTCGCAAGAAGTCACCCATGGAATGAATCGTAAATAATGTCTTATTTTCCCACTGACCTACATTAGCATTTCAGACCTGCTTTATCTTCATTTGAGGGAGTGTCCAATTGGAAGCCACTACTCATAATTCACTTTAAGTTTTTCTGCTTATCTCCAAGACACTCTCCTAGCAGGCAGGGTGGAAGACAGAGGCTGGCTCTCTCTGCTCAGGGTGTGGAGGCTCTTAAAGAAAGCCCTGTCTGGATCCTCAGAGGGCAGAGAGAAGATGCATTTGCCCCAACTATGCCATCAGAAGGAGGAAAGCAGGATTCCACTTAAAGCAAAGTCTTGGGGGTGTGGCTTTGTCACCACTTTTCCTTTGGGGACATTTACCTCTATCCCCCGATTATCCAGGGATTGTTATTCACCAGCACAAAGATTCTCCCACAGTCTTCATCTGGTGGTCAGGCTGTGCATTAGACCCAGAAAGTTCTTGATAATGTGAGCTTTGATGAAAATGTCAATGACTTTGACAGTAGTCCAGACCCACTGGTGTGACTCTTTGGCCCCATTCCCAACATGGGATAATGGGACTTGGCTCGTGAATGAGATGCTCAAATGCCCGCCCAATGCCCACACAAGTAATTTACATGAGTGAAGTGATTGCAATGCAGCTCAGGGTGGTGGGAACTATGGCAAACTGGAGGATGTATGTTCTGCCTAAGGGGGCAGTTACCTTTTAGTTCAATATAATTGCTGCATTTCTGAAATGCAAGTCTGGAGGATCAAGACCTTTAGATTTTTCAAGAAAAGATGGGAATTTGGATTTTTGTATAAGCTGTAAAAATGATTACATGCTGAACACTAGTTCAAATTTAAAAAATAAAAGATCATTGAGTTAAACTAAGAAATCCAAGCAAAGCAGGTTAGTGTGGGCTTTGGTCCAGTTCAACTTTTGACTTTGAATGTCAGTAGAGCCAATTATTTTCCCCAAAGACATGAACTAATGTGTACTCTGGTGATAGATCACAACTTTAAAAAATGGCACATCCAGTCTAAACAGTTCAACCTTCTTCCTTTCACCTCCCTTTTGAAACAGGCAAGTTCCCTTATGTGGTTCTCGGAGGCAGCACTAGAGTATAGGAAGCACTAGATATATAATTATATAAATGCTTTCATGCTTTAACTTATTTGATTCAATAGTAACCCCAGGAAGTATGTTATAGTGTAAAGCCCATTGCACAGGCAAGAAAATGAAGACTGAGAAGGCACAGAGCTAGTTACCCAATGAGCCAACATTTGAACCCTACTTTGCTAAAGGGACTACGGCCCAAACTGTGACTTGCTACCTAGTCTCCAATTTTCCTTTCTTCCTTAGAAATGTAACCCTGATTTTAACTGTCCACATTTGTTGATTAACTGAGATACTAGATGTCCCAGCTTCTCTGGCATTTATTATGGCCTTAGACCAAGGTTTAGACAATGGATATCATTAGAAGTATTAGGTGTGAGACTTCTGGGAAGGTTCCTTATAAAGGGATTAACCAAGAGGTAGGGTATGTGCTTTTGTAACACCCCCACATTTCCTGCTGCCTGGTGTACAATGTGATTACTTACAGCTCTGGCAGCCATGTTGGACCATGAGTTGACCCCTTAAATGGGAACCATATGATGGGAAGGTAAAGCAGAGAGAGAGGAGTCTGAATCCCTGAGTCTCTGAAAACCATGGAGCTGCAAGGGAAGCCTGACAGGCCTCCCTCCGGTTTTGTTTACATGAGCAAGAAATAAATCCGGGAAAGTAACAGCCAATAGCTCTTGTTTGAGCTATTGTCATTTTGGATTTGCTATTCCATGTGGTCTCCACTAATCTTCTCTGATAAAGGCAAAAAGCAAATATGTAAGAAAATGAATTAATACTTGAAAGTAAATTTTGTTGCTTTAGCCTAGAGGTAAATGATGCTAATTTAGACAAAAGTATAAATATCCAGTCAATTCCTTCTGTATGTTCAAGTATTCAAATTAGTTCCTACTCACCTAAGATGTCTTAAATCCTGAAACAATCTTTCTATCTGCAGGGAAGTTTGTCCAGTTAGTGGCCCCAGCAAATCCCACTTCCTCATGACTACACTCCTGTGTCCCTTCCCACACTGACTGTGGCCTTAGCCATGTCACTTCCTTTGGCCACTGGGACACATGGAGACATTATACAGAGAGGCTTGAAAATGCTTGTGCATTAGAGTCACCCTGGACCCACCGCCATCTAGAGATACCTGAGCTCTGGGAACTAATGTTCCCTGGCTGACACCCCTAACCAACCATCAGACATGTCAGTTGAGGCCATCTCGGAAGCTCAGCCCCAGTTGAGCTTCCAGAAAACGGAACCATGTGGGCAACCTCAAGACCAGCATAAGAAGCACCCAGCTGAACTCATTCCAAATTGCAAAATTACAAGTGAAGAAATGGCTATTGTTTCAAGCCACGAAGTTTTGCTATGTTTCATTATACAGCAATAAGTAACAGGTAAAGAAGTGTTAGTAAGTTACTCTTCACAAACAAGTTATAAACTATTGCAATAATGAAAAAGCAGTTTATTGTTTATGTAATAGTTGCCATTTCAAATAACCAAAAAGTACAGCATAATAAGGGGGTGGATTAAAACAAAAAGGAACAGGTACAAGTAAAAAAAAAATTATGAGAATAAAATGCAACCCGTTTCCAAATGTTGGCCTTTGAGAGGGGCCACTAATGATGTCACCACCTAATCACCACTAAATGCTGTATGTTGGCCACTAAGTATTTCAGTTGCCTCAGGGATTTTTCTTAACAACACTGAATCAAACTGGAAGAAGGAATACACCCCCGATACAGATTTGAGTTGAGTAAGTATCTCCAAATAGGGAGACAACTCTGTTCTTAAAAATAAGAATGTTTTAAATTTTGAGAGAATTGCTCACTTCCTTTAATCGCAGCCATGAGCGCCTGTGTGCAGCTGCAATTACAGAGAGTCTGATTTGAAATGCAATAGACTTCTCCTCTCAAATTTGCTTTACCTCCCTTGAGCTACTTGGCTTTTTAAGTACAAATTGACAGGCAAATATCTAATAAGTTATGACAGGTTGAGCAATGGTTGTCTCCATCTGTTTTCAAAGGTTGTTTATTTTTATACTGATGAAGAGATGGTGGCAACAGAGCCGCCTTATGATTATTTCAATCCTTCAGTTGCTCCTGCTCATCGTTCACTCTTCACAGCGCCCGTGCCCTACTTTCCTGGTGAGCTGCTGTTTAATTAAGCTGCAGCAGGCCAGGTTTTAGGACAGATACCTGTGTCTGAGATATAAGGTGACAAGCACATGGCTAAAACTTGGGTCCCTCCTATCATGATGCACTTTATTGCCCCATTTCATCCAGAAATTTAAGGTAATAATGTTTACACCTATTAAAAATCCCATTACTCTTTTTCTCTGCCATTTCTTTCTGTGTAGCTCTTTGAAAGGACACAGGATTCTCTATGCTGAATTAGCTGATCCGAAACATTTCAAAAGAGCAATTTTAATTGAAATTTTTATCCCTAATATTCCAAAGTAATAATAAGAAATCCTTGGGTTGAATTAGCACATAGTGGCTGAAATTCTTAAATATGAAAGTATTTTCCCACAAAACTCTAGAAACAATGAAAGGAAATTCTGTGTGTGGGGATAGGAGGGTGTTGGTTTGTTGAATCAATTTAACAGATTTTTAAAAAATAATTCCACTTCTCCTTAAAGCAGTGACTTTTCAAGTAGGGTGATTTTACCCTCCGGGGAGCACTGGGCAATGCCTGGAGACATGCTTTGTTTGCCACAACTAGGGTGGGGTATGTGATACTGGCATCTAGTGGGGGGTGGCCAGAGGTACTGCTGAAGCCCATACAATGCTTAGAGCCGCCACACAACAGAGAATTATGTCACCCCAAATGCCAACAGTGCCGAGGCTGACACAACCCATCTTAGAGTCATTCACACCAGAGTCCCTAAAATTATGGCATCTTTAAAATCCTGCACGTGAACAGCTGAAACCAGCATTTGCCTCTCTTCTTACAGCTTTCTCTTCTGGAGTTGAAGTTCACTGAGGGTAGAGATCCTGTCCCTCTCCAATCTTAATTCCATGGACTATGCAAATTCAACATAGTATATAATGTTTAATAAAATGTTAATACTGACATCAGTTAATTTTTCTAATTAAATTTCGTATTTTCAGAGCATTAAAATCTTCAAGCGTGATAATGCTTTCTGGGTAGTAGGATTTTAGTAAACATTTGCTGAATGCATGAATGAATAAATGAATATTTTTATTCTTTTCTATTATAAAGTAATGACAGTGGAATAGGAGGCAGATGAATAATCAATGTCTGACTGGCACTAACTATTAATTCCTAGGTAAATCTTAATAATAGGCCTATGGTCCTTATCATTTATATCTATTTTAAGGGCAACGGTGGAGCAGTTTTGCTATTTAAAAACATAAGAGTAGTTTAAGCTAGGCTAGATGGGATAGCAAACCAAACCTGAAATCTCAGTGGCTTAACACATAAGATTCAATCATTCCCTCAGAGTTAGTCCATTTTGGGGGTTCCCTTCCCAGGGCAGGCTCTTTTCCAGTTGTGATATAGGGATCCAGACCCTTGCTGTAGCCATGTCTTTGGGATCACATAGTTTCCCGATTGTTGTTGGTTCCAAAGCCAGGTGCTGAGTCAGACTCATTAAGTGCTTCAGCCAGAAAGGGCACACGTCTGTGTCCTGTAATCTATTGGCCAAATCTAGTGTCTGTGGCCAGGCCAGCTCAAGAGCCGGACGGTGTCATGGGCCTGTGATCTGTGTGCAGTTGCCCAGAGTGCTGGTTCAGTGCTCCGCTGTCACCCTCCTGACAGCTACCGAACAAGGGGCCCTGAACTTTCATTCTGCAAGGGCCCCTCAAATCATGCAGCCGATCCTGGTCAACAGCCAGGAGCCAGACCTGCAAGAGGCCGGAGTGCACAGGGACACTAAGACTCTCAGAGGCAGTGATCCTGCCTGCTGTCAATCAAGTCACAATGCAGAAACCTTCGTTTCCATCCATAGGGCCCTCGCTGCTGCTGCTCATAGAACTCCGGGCTTCCCCCATAGCTTTGCCACCATTAGGTGAGAAGCATATGTGGTAGCACAAAAAGTCAAACAGGGTCTGCTCACGTGGTGGCTGCTCTGGGAGACTTCCCACACTCACACTTTACTTGTCCTGGCTCCCAGCTCCTGAGCTTGGTTTGGACACCAGAGGGCTGCTGTTTTCCAGGCGTGGGCCTTCGTTTGCTAGACCCCATCCACCTTCTTATTTTTAAGTAGCCATGCACCCTTGCCTAGTTTTTCCGTTGACAATCTGGGTCCCACCAGATGTGGGTCATACACCACATATGACACTAAGGGAATATAGCATGGGGCCATGCATTACAACCCTGGCTGCTCATTTGAATCATGTATGAAAAATACTCCTGATGCCTGAAACTCACCCTAGGAGATTCTGAATCTGCTAATCTGGTGTGGGGTCTGGACAGTGAATTCCTGGAAATAGACAGGGGCCAGGCAGCTGTAGACTTTGACCCACTACTTGCAGGTTATGTGATCTAAACAATATATGCAAACTCACGCAGCCTCAGTTTCCTCACCTATAAAATGGGCTGATTGTTTGCCACTGTGGAAACTGGGTTTGAAGATGCATGTAAAATATAAGGGGCTCAATGAGGTGGCCTTTGCTGAAATTCCACAGAGAGGGAAATGAATGTGCAGAACGAATATGTGCCAGGAACAGTCCTTATAGTGGCCCTGCCAGGGCAATTAGGTCATTTCCACTTTTACAGAAGGAGAATCAGAGGCTCAGAGAAGTCAAATAACCTTCCCAGGACCACTGTGGGCAGGTGGGTGAGCGGGTACTCAGGAGGGCAACAGAAGACTACATAGGTAAGTAGTAGTTTTACTGCTGACTGTATCGATTTGGGGCATTACAATCATTTAATCCTCCCCAGAACCCTGCGAGGGAGGTGTCATTAGCCCTATTTTATCGGAAGAAAAGTTTAGGCCAACAGAGAAGAAATCTACCAGGTTATCCAGCTGGTAAGTAGCCCAGGCAACATACCTGTTTTTCCAATCTCTCAAGCACACCCCATGTCATGGCATCTCAAATTGCATTTTTCAGGTGGAATAGCTAATTTTTAAGAACTCTCCCTGCCAACGGGCTAAAGGGCAGCATTGTTCTGACCCACTAGGACTTGTCTGGGGCGTCTCTGAGCCTAGGGCGCTGGAGTGCAGGGCAGATGATCAACGGCCCAGGACTGCACCTGTTAGGTAAATAGCCTGCCTGACGTCATAGCACGATCAGCGAGGGGCTGGCGGGGCAGGTGAGTACCACAGTAACAAGATAGAAATGAGGCAGGATGCTGAACTCCGGCACAAGACGGCCTTCCATGGAAGAAAGTGCCGGCAAATTGCTAGGAGAGCTGAAATGTTGCTGATTTTGCAAACATGTGTTCTTCAAGTTGATAAGCAAATACATATTGGGTAATATGGGGAGGTTGCAAGCTGTTGTTTTATGGCTGGGAAGTCAGCTGCCTGTGATGGATGCTAGCAATGAAAGTATTTATAAAATAACACTGAATTAGGAGGAGTTGCTTTACGAGGCTGGGGAAATGGATCTTTTATGGAGAATAAAATTTGATCAAGAAGGTTTATCAGGGTCACAAAAATCGGAAATTAAGTGCATTGGGACTGAGATCTAAGCAGGAGCCTCAGATGCCTGGGCAGCTTCTCCCCAACCACCTGTGCCACCTGAAACTGCAGTAGTTCCCACTCGTGTTCGTTTCTCTCCACAGCAGACGTCACCTTGGAGAGCTGCATTTCCTCTTCCAGGTCATCAGAGTGCCACTCGGGGAATAACTTACACACCTAACACCAAATGGCGCACATTTGGTTCACTCTTGTATTTTGGTTCACCCTGAACAGAGAGAGTTGGGCACATGGTAGGTGCTCAGTAAACATGAGCTCTGGCACGAGTGGAGAAGAGATCCAATAGCGCCTGGCTTACTCTAGAAACATTTTCTCATTTCATTATTTTTTTTGGAATTGTCTTCCCCGCATATTTGTTTCAGCCTCGTGGTGGTGCTGCTTTTGCAGATTGTAATGCTCTCTTCCTGGAAATGGCCTGACAGCAGAGAGACCAGAGCGCCTGTTCCCCAAGCCTGTTCCTCAGGCTGGTTCCCCTTGAACCGTCCCAGATAATAATGGCGCTCACCTGGTGGCGTTGTTGGGTAGATTAAATGAGTTAATGTATATAACATTCAGCCCCGGGCTCTGTGTTCTGTGAGAACATTGCTATTACACGATGGGAGAGATCTGGTCCAGAGGCTCCACTTTTGATGAAGACAAGTCTTAGATGAGTGCGAGGTTGCCTTTTCTTAGGGCAGTCTTAGGTTGTATAAATAGGAGTAGACTACCAAGTACAAGGGACGTGATCATCATTTTAACTCAATTTTAAGCCTCACCAATATTTCTGGGTTTATCCCATGCACTGGGTAACTCAGAGATAATTAAAATAGAGCCCCTTCCTGCAAATTGCTGATTTGATTTTGGTTTTTCCCTTAGCCTTGTCCCTTGTTTCTGAAATTCTTCCTGTTAGCCGAGATCAGTTCATAAACTTCCACTATAGCCTGGCAAAGGGATGGCTGGGAGGGCTGCCTTCTCATACTCAAAGGGCTGATGTCACAAGCAAGGAGGACAGCGGGATGCTGTGCTGTCGCAGGGCCATCTGCATTTCTTGGCTCCCTGGCCCCTTCCTCCATGCTCAAAGTTAGCAGCAGGGCACTTTCTAATCTTCCTCTCGACCTTTGACCCCTGCTTCCATCATCACTTCTCCTCTGACTCTGACCTTCCTGCCTCCTTCCCACAGGATTATTGAATGTTACAGTGAGTGTGTACAAATGAGTGTGTGTATGTGGGGTGATTTTTATAATCAAAGGCCCAGGAGAGCCACTCAGATCTGAAATGGGACACCTTGTCCTGTCACCATTGCCTGCTGCAAGGAGAATCACCCAGGGACGGTGGACTGGTAACACATGTATGAAAGTGGTGGGAGTCGATGTTAACACGACACTCCCTAAGCACCTCCTCAGCCTGTGCTACCTTAGGGGCTTGGAGATGCCACAGCTTCCTCATCAGTGTGCAACACACCCTATGTGATTTGCAGGAATCTCATCTGTTTCAAATATAAGCTGTGCTTTCACCCATCAGTCCTGTCCCCCTTCCAGGAAACTAAGAAGTTCTGCCTGCGTGTTGTAAACCTTTGTTTGTTCAACCCCTACTCTATTGGGGCCGACTCTGTGGCAAGCCCTGTGCTAGGCCTGTGGATATCTAGACGAATATGACAATCTCCGCTTCTTACCTTGCCACATTCAACTGGGAGAGCTAGAGACGCTTAAACACAGAACTGCACTGCAGTGCGACACATGCACGAGATGAAGAACATGTCCAAGGCCACTCTGACGGCATCACGTGGCCACGTGGCGGGGCCCTGTGGACCCCGCTGGTGTAAGGTGCTTTGGGAATGAATGTCTTTGGCTACTCCCAGCTGAGAGTGAGGGCGGGAACAGCTCTAAATTGTTTTCCCCCGCATTACTGACTGTGAAAGTCCTGCTCGGCCCCTGACCACTTCATTGTTCCTTTGCATTTAAGTCTTTAAAACATTTTCTTCCACAGAATAACTTGACCATGTATTGAGCGCAATGAGGCATTAAAGCCTGAAAAACAGCCCCATTGGCTACTTTCAGACTCTCCCTCCTGCTAGGAGAGTGGGCACATTAAAGGTTTTTAAGAGCTGGAGGCTTGGAGCTTCCATTTGCAAGTCAAGTGAAAAGTCCCGAGCACCCATCGTGTCAACCACTGCCTTCCATGCTCTTGAAGATTCAATTTCTCCTGAATTCAATCTCAAACACACATCCGCCCCAGACAAGGCCCAGGAAAACTGGGAAGGACTGCCGCTCCAAAAGACCCCATTTTCGTAGAGAAAAGCAACACCAACTTGCAGAATCCTACGCAGCTCATTTATCCTAAGCAACTCGTTTTATCACGAGGTGATCAGCCAGTAGCTCACCCCCTTTGGGCAATGAAGAAAGGAATCGGCTAGCAATTAAATGAGAGATTAAAGCTTATACTCGGGGTGATTAGCAGACAGGGAAAGGCCCTAGAGGACAGACAAGTAAAGAGGGAGACCGTAAAAGAAGAGAGAGGCTGAAGTGGCAGAAAGGCAGCAATCTGTGCATCTCTAATTGAGCAAGCATCTACTGAGGATTTGCATATGTTGCCCACAGAGTAACCACGTTTCTGTCCCCTCAGGCCTTATAACCCAGGATGCTCATGGCTCACTGACTGCGTTCGTTTTCTAGGGCCACTGTAACAAATCAGTACAAACTGGGAAGCTTAAAACCTCAGAAACGTATCCTCTCACAGCCTTGGAATCCAGGAGCCCATAGGTGTTGGCAGTGTCAGGGCCCCACTGAGGGCTCCAAGGGAGAATCTGTTCTTGCCTGACTCTGCTTCTGGGGGTGGCTGGCATTCCCTGGCTCACGGCCCCACCTCTGCTCTGTCTACACATTGCTTCCTTCTCTGCCCATCTGTTATCTCCTCCTGCCTCTCTCTTCTAAAGACCTTGGTGACACCCACTCCCCCAATAATCCAGTGTAATCTCAACTCAGAATCCTTAGTTTAATCACACTTGCATAGGTTCTGTTTCCAAATAAAGTCACATTTACAAGTTCCAGGGGATCAGGGCTTGCTGTCTTTGGGGAGCCACGGTCTAGCCTAGCACACTGACTGCTCTTGGTGTGTGGGGAGCTGGGCTACACTCTAGTGCACAACCTTGACCTCATGGAGGTTCTGTTCCCATCCCCTCAGGTCCACTGGGGAACAGTGGTGACTGCCTCAAGGTCAAATAGCTGGTGGCTGGTGGAATCAGCGTTGGAACCCAGCATCTGACCCTACAGCTAAGCACGAGGCAGATGGAAGCAGGCAGCAGAAACGGGGCAGGCCTGAACGAAAAGCACACGTGTCTACCGCCCAAGGAATGTTTCAGAATCAGTTTCCCAAGAATCAATACCAAGGTCATGAAGCTCGTTCCTGGGGTTAGCTAATGATGGACGTGTTTTCCAGGCTCAGTTCCCAAAGACACGTGAGGGGCCAGCCCCTAAATCTCAAGATTTCCGATCTCACCAAAACCGTGTCATCTTTTTAGTAATGCAACAGGGTGGCTCAGGAAGATGAATGTGTGACATCCACTCCTGCGTAAGCTCTATCATCGGCTCCCATGGATTTGGAGGGAAAGAAATATCTCTGTCCCAGAGGACACATGCTTTATATTTGTATAAAAACGCAAATGAGACAAGCTCTCCCCTGCCCTCCTTCTTTCCAATCTTTAAAGAAAGAAAAATATGTATAGTATAGCTTTTTTTCCCCTCTTTGAACCACAAAACATTTGAGCAGAAAGAGGTTTTGGAGTTAATTAATCCAGTGCAAGGGACTCAGTAAGAATGTTTGCCTTGCGTGTCAGCTGATACAGGTTATATTTCCTCTCTGCACTGAGAAGTCGGTTTTATGGTGAATAGTTAGAACCCTGGACTCTGCCCTTCCTTCTGTTCTACTTGGATCATGGCTGGAGTCATGGATGACCCTGGGTCGCATGGTATCGGAGGGACGCAGACACGCCACAGCCTGTCAGGAGGAGAGGGGAGGGCGGGCGGTCTCTATGGCCAGGGCGTTTCTAGATAAGGATGAGGTGTAATATTTGGACTGTTTTGCCTGAAAGCCTTAAGTCTTCTTTTTAAGACTTAAAGGAAAGAAACGATACTAACCCAGAAAAAAGGAACTAGCCTATCATGGCTGGAAGGTGCTCTATTAGCATGTTACCTTGTCATACTCAAATGACTTCATGTTTGGGTGGACGCAGTAACTCCACGTGGCTCCCAGCTGACACCAGTGGATGGCTCTTGGCGGACCATGGCAGACATGAACTGTACGTGACAGAAAGTCCCGCCTGGTGAGACTCATCAGCTGGCACTGCTGAGCATGTGCGTAGGTTGAGTGACACTTGCTGTATCAGAAGGAAGTCCTGCCTTTGTGGGGAGCGTGAACTACCAGATCACCTTTGGGGAACCCCTCAGCTTGCAGCACGTGTGATTCTCACAGGGCACAGAAAACAATGTCAGCGCTATTCGTGGTGCCAAAGGGGCACGTAAGTGGGAGGGGAGAGATTTGTTAGATGCTTCCTCAGCGGATAAACCTGGAAATTGTGCTGACAGCCAGAGTGAGGAATGGAAAGGGAGGAGTAAAAGAGGCAACTTTGCTTCCAATCTCATTCACTTATTCCACAGAAAGGCACGCAAGGTCACACGCAGACCATCAATTCACGGTTAGCTGACTAGGAGGTTTGCTCTGGGTGTCGTGAAGAATTCCCCAATACTACAGCCGCACCAAAAATCTCACATTTCCTTTACCTCTGAGCTGCTCTTATCAATTAAAGGCAGCTCCCATGGCCATGAATCTCCATTTAAGCCCTTGTGAAAAATTCCCTTTTAATAAACCAGCTGAGTGGCTTGTTATCCACTCTCCTGAAAAGGGTTGATGTCCCATCTATTTCCATGGGGACAGAATGCTTCAAAAGAACTATTCCAGTGCTAAATTCAGACCCAACTACTGTTTATTGATGCCTCCTGCCCCAGGTAGTTCATATATCTCATCTCATTTGCCCTCTTACAATTCTGTAAGTTGACCTAGTTTTGTTGGCTTCTACCTCCTAATAGCTTTCTGATGCATTCCCTCCTCTCACCTTAATGCTACCAGCTAGTTTTCTCCCTGTTAGAGAAGAATCTTTACTTTTCTTCCTACAGCTAAGCACCATCTGACATGTTACACATTCATCTGTTTAGCTTGTTGATTAATGATTCCTCCTCCATTCACCAAATGTAATGGGCACTTTGCTTGGTATCGCCAAGGCAAGTGTTTGTGAAACAAATGACTGAATACCATCCCTGCTACATGCAATTTCTAAAATGAGCAATTAATTGTGTCCCTCCCAGTTTAATATACTTCAATGGCTCTTGCTAGATACAGTAAAAATCCCAGAACCTTGCACAAAGAACGTTCATCACCTGGCTGATGCTTATCTCTTGTTCTTCCCCCTTCACTTGCCCCCCATTCCCTGGCCTCGTCCTACCACACTGACTGTGGATGTCATTACTGCTATGGACAAACACTTCCAGTTCTCCTTCTGGCCTGTGGAAGGACTGCACTCACCTTCTCTGCTGGACTTAGGTGTCAACCAGTGGTTTCTCAGGGTCCACAGGTGTGGCCCTGCAACTTACTTTGGCTTATGAAAGGTAAGTGCAAGGAAAGTGTGTCCCCTCTCCTTCTGACAGTCCCGTAACAGGCAGAGGGTAATATGCGACACTCTCTCCCTCCACACGGCCACTGCCAATGTTCCAGAGAGTGGCTGCTCTACTCTGTCAGCCTAAATTATTTCAGAGGGAATGTGACAAGGAGTAGAACCCCCAACCAGCCCCTGTTGGACATTATCATGAGAAGAAATAAACCATTTTTTGGTGAGTCACTGAATTTTCAGGGTTGTTTGCTAAACAATATGAATTAGGTCATCTGGGCTGGTGCACTGAACTTGAACTTCCCCAAACCTGCCATGCTAGGTCATATCTGGGTCACGTCAACATGGTGTTCATTTAGGCATGGAGTCTCACACTGTCCTCTCTATCTCATGCCGGTCCTGCTTCATCTTGGTAATTTCTGCTCATCTCTCAGGACACCTTGGGGGAGTCATTCCCCACCCTCCTTCTGAGGAAGATTAAATAGTCCTTTTCTTTGAGCCCACTTCTCTCCCTGGTTGTCCTTGCCTCGGTCCTCTGCATATTGGGTTGCAATTGTCTATTTACTGGTCAAGCTCAGCTACTAGATTGTAGCTTGAGGGAAGGGCATATCATCTCCACGGGCATTTTCCCAAAGGCCAGGAGGCTACCAACTACCTGGGACATAAGTATTATATCAACTTTTATTGAATGAAGTGAGTGAATGAATGAATGAAGAGTGTTAGAAATGTTCTTATTCACAATTTTTAAGGGTATTGGGAAAGGGATAATATACCAGGTGCTTCCTATTTCTCAGTTCATCCTCTCTACCCTCTGCAATAGGGATCCTTATTCTTGTTTAAACAGAAGAAACTGAGACTCGGGAAAAGATAGTAATGGTTTTGAGGTCATATAGCCAAACAGGAGATAGGGGAAGATTCACAGTCAGGTCTTCAGCCTCCAAAGCCCAAATTCTTTTCCTGGTCCAGAACTGAAGGTTGGGTCCCAGCAATCCCTTTCCAGGGGCCAAGTCAGCAGAACACTCCATTGTTTCCCCTGAAGGGCAGTCGAAGCTGTAGGACAGGTGTGGAAGTGCCCTCGGTTATCGGCCCGGTGTGCTTCCTGTCCCCCCACTTGGTCTCTGTTAAACCAAAATGCCTTCCTATTTTCCCTGTGACTTCACTTTGCTTGTTTTCACAGACTTGTGGAAGCCATGGCTTGGCAGAGACATCAGGGCACTGAATCTACCTCCTGGCAAAAAGAACTATAGGAAGAGTGAGTCATCCAGTCTCTGTTTACTAGTAAACACACTCTGGACCCACACTCACACCTTAAAGGCAGCCCACTGCTTCTCGTGGCTTCTTGAATGTGGTGAGAGTGTGTGCACACTGAGCCATAACCAGGCTTCTGGAAGCTTCTAGTTCTGCTCTGCCTCTTTCAAGCCCCTGCGCTGCACTGAAATGTACATGCGGATGTATCTTTCATTACTAGTCACCATCCTCTAATCTCCTTGTAATTTGTCAACTACCTACTCAAAACAGGTGCTGGGAGCAAACTGTGTGAGACGTGGCCTGGCCGGTGGTGTCTGCTGGAGGAGGATTACTCTTCCTAAAGCAGAAATTTGTGCCAGGGGAAGGTGTGACACAGAAAGTTTCTTTGGAGTTTGTGGTCACGTGGGACTCCAACATTGTGTTCCCATGGATGGCTGTGTAGCACAGGGGACCTCACCCTGATTCAGTGAGCTGGCTTTTAAGACTCTCAAGGTGAAGACTTTACATTCATCTCTGTGACATGTTCGTGGTTGCAGTGTGTCCCTGCCTGTTAGGACGGTTGAGTCCATCATCTGACACATTAGCTATTCCTCATCTACTCTGGATGAGCCATCATTTTGAGGTTATTGATATAAAAGTCAGATGAGATAAGATTAGTGCCTAATAAATGTCATCTAGCCCCCATTTCTCTTTTCATTTTTAAGCTGTGAGGTCTTATACTTTCACAGGAATATATGTACACAGGTACATGCACACACACAGGTATAAGAAATAATGCAATCACAGTTCTGGCCACCCCAGCTTAGGAAATGCCCCATGCATTGCCTCTGTATTCCCTCTGTCTCGTCCCCATTCCTTCCCTCCATGGAAAATGGTTATCAGGAATTTTGTGTCTCAAAATCCATTGTTTTGCTTCATAGTTTTACTCCTTATCTGTCTCTAAAAATACTGTGGTTTTTTGGTGTGATTTTGACTTCTCTATAAATGGAATCATACTGAATGTATTTTTCTGCAAATTGTGTTTTTCACAGCACAGAATGTTCTGGAGACCCGCTGTCAGGGCTGCAGAGCCGTCTGTCAGACGACGGCACTGTTATCTAGAAGCAGCGATGCTTTGGTTAGTGAGCACATAGGATGCTCCCAATTTTTGCTTCTGCTAGACACGCTGCTAGGAACATCCTTGTCCAGGCATCCAGGTGCACGTATGAAAGCGCCCTGCAGATACAGACCTGGGAATACACTCCACACCTTCACCGTTAGCAGATAACAACAAATTGTTCTTCGATGTTGTTACAATCGACACTCCCAGCAGCACTGAATGAGAGTCCCTGATTTTGCACATTACTGCCCATACTTGGTATTTCTATATTTAATATTTACCAATCAGGTACATATAAAATTATATCTACATGTGGTTGTTATACAAATTTCACTGGTGGCCAATGAGTCTAAATACATTTTTTAAAAAGATGTTTTTACTGATATTAGAGATAAAGGAAAGGAAAGAGAGAGGGGGGTGGGGAGAGAGGGAGAGAGAGAGAGAAAGAGAGAAAGAGAGACCCGGGGGCGAGGGAGAGGGAGAAGGGGAGGGGGAGGGGGAGAGGGAGAGGAGGAGGGAGAGAGAGAGAGAGAGAGAGAGAGAGAGAGAGAGAGAGAGAGAGAGAGATATGGGAGAGAAATACCGATCAGTTCCTATATGGCCAGGGTCTGAACCTGCAACCTGGGCATGTACCCTGATCAGGAATCGAGTCAGTGACCCTTTAGTGCATGGGATGGTGCTCAACCAAGGAGCCACACTGGCCAGAGCATGTTCTCTCTTTTTCATTCCTTAGGTTTCATAGGAGAACTAGTTATGAATTAGCTGGCTTCTATATTTCATATGTGTTAGACATTTCTCTCTTCTATCAGTTGAGAACACTATTGAACACTATGTGGCCATAATCCATTTTATAACCATTCATTTTATACTTTTTCTAGACTCAAGGGAGGTTCATGGATATGTAGTTTCTAGACCCTTCCTTTTACCTCTTTTTGTACCTCATTTGCTCATCTCTGTTCCTGAGAACCTTAAGACAGGCTTTGCCTTTAGCATTTCCATGAAACCATCATAATTTCCTCAAGCTCCTGCCACTTTTTTCCTTGGAAAAGCAGTTACAAATCTATGAGCCTGAAAGTATTTTTCCTATGGCTCTGGTAGGCATAGTGAGACCGAATTGGAAAGTTTAATTAGCTTGCTTCAAGATAAAAATGCAAATAAAAAAGTTTTCAGTTTCACCTGTTTATGAGCCAAAGGCAAAATTAATTAAAGGCAATGGAGAAAAGTAAATAAACATTTTGAAATAAAGGAAATAAACATTCTGAAGCTAGAGGTGAAGGCTCATGAAACGAGAGAGTCAATTATGAATAGTCATGTGTTTCTGCCTGATAACTTAATCATGCATCCTCTGTGCTCTCTCCCCTTGGAATGCATGCAAAGGAGAAGGCCTTAGAGCTCTTTAAGGAATGATCGGTGATCAGGATGGGCTTCTTACCAATGACACTGCTAACAAAATATTTTTGGAAAAAATGGCAGTGGATTTTTTTTATTATGATAAGTTTTTTTTTTCCTCATTTTATAAAACTGTGAGAGTTCAGTTCACAACTTGGCTATATTTATAAGACACACAAAAAATTGCTATTGTGCAGTTGGCCATTTTGCTATTTACATTAGACAAGCCAGAGAGCACAACCTAAGCATTAGCGTTGGAATGGACAGTAGAGATGTCAAATAGAAAAACACCATGAACAAGGTCGCTTCACAGCCTGTGAACAGATGCCGCTTTTGCATAGTAGCACTTCCATTTCTCAACACCATCCAGGGCGGCTGTTCTCTGATGGCCGCAAGCCTGGTGTGAAATGGAGAAATCCTCACCTTGGGTTGGGTCAGGGGAGGAGATCACAGGTGTTGGAGTTGAGAATCAGGGACCGAATAGCAGAAACAGGCACCTACTACTGGGAATTTACCTACTAGGATCCCAAGTGCCAGTGTGTAGATAGTCCAGAAGGAGGCTGATGCCAGCTGGCTCAGGTTTGCAAAACAATAGGAAGAAAGAAACCCGAGAATGGGAAATGTTATATAGCTGTTAAAAAAGAGAGAAAATCTGCATCGTCATAGAAACATGCCCACATTTTTGGGGGGGTTGGGCAGAGAGGAGTTTTAAGTTGCACTTCATTCTATAACTCCACGTTTTTATAAAAATAAAGTAAAAAACAAAGTGAAGCCCTACTTGTAGATATGTATGTATTGGCAAGAAAAGGAAAATGTCCATAGACAAATACACAGAAATTGCTAATGGCAAAGTGTTGGGGTGGGATGAGAGGAGGTTTCCCTTCTGGAATCATTTCAATGTAGTCATCTCTGTGCTTTGAGTTATTACCGCAAGCATGAGTTAATTAAGCCATTTAAAAGGCTGAAATAAAAAAGTAATTAGTGGGTAAATAAACAGATCAGCAAAGTGAGAGGCCAAAGAACCAGTTGTGCAAAGTCAGAGGAGAAGCAGATCTGGGTCAGCCAGTTCAGGACCCGGGCCCAGGGGAGCAGATGCGCCAAGGACAGGCATGCAGGCAGCCCTGGGCTTCAGGGAGGAAGCTGCGTACACCTGTGGGGGCAGAGGTGATGGCGAGTCGCAACCTCTGATGGCGTGGGAGTCCTGGAGCTGTCCT
>PVJC01000899.1:36584-106788 GCA_004026665.1 Murina feae | reverse complement strand
ATGGATAAATATTTATTTTATGTAAGTTATACCTTCATAAATCTGATATTTTAAAAAATCTCTTCAAACAGGTTTATAACAGGTCTTATCTCACCTTACTTTTGATGACTTTAAGGCAAGAGGAATTTAATACAGCCTTCATCCCTCAAGGCTTAAGAATTCCAAGACAAATTTAAAGCTGAACACTTGGAAAATACTTCTGCTCTACCCATTTGATTCTGTGTACTTTCCAGATGGATATATTAAGAAAAAGTTTATTTTATTGTAAATATAAAATAACAAACTTAAAAAGGAAAACAGTAATAAGGCTGTTCCAAGAAACCTCTTGGGAGAATGACTCAAACATTTGGTCTAAGGGAACTCAAAATTCAGAGGTCTATGGTCAAGAACTTGGTAATGAGGTGGTTGGTAGCCCCACTTAGCACAGAGGTTAGTCTTACAATCAGTTGATTATAAATAAAAACTACATGAAACCTCTCTTTGTGCAAAGAAATAATGGCCCACACTTCAACATATGTACTGTAAATCTTAGCCTAAAATTCAAGGGTTAGCTCTGCTTATAATGAGACAAGATTTTTGTAAGAAAATGACTCATTGGACACCCTAGCTAGTTTGGCTCAGTGGAGAGAGCATTGACCTGCAGACTGAAGGTCCCAAGTTCAATTCTGGTCAAGGGCACATGTCCGGGTTGTGGACTTGATCCCCGGTAGGGGACATGAAGAAGGCAGCCAATCAATGATTCTCTCTCATCATTGATGTTTGTAACTCTTCCTCCCTCTCCCTTCCTCTCTGAAATCAATAAAAATATATATTAAAAAAGTAAAGTGATTCACTGGAATTAAATCTTCTATGCTGCAGATTTAGAAATGATGTGAATCACCACCAAATCTGAATGTCTAGCGTTTCAAATATGTATAACACTGATATCATTTTTCTCCACTTGGATAAGATAATGGTGAATAGTATGCTGTAACAACATCAGTATTTTTACAAGAGAAGCAGCTATCTTATAGTCAACCTTTGATAGGACAGCATCCATCCATACTAATATCAACGCAGTTCCTCCAAGGTAAAACTCTTGTTTCTGGATTTGAAGACTAAACGCTAAATTTTCCCTGACACATTCTTGTTTTGGGCAATCATTTGCACCATAAAATAACTTATATGCATATATGCATAACTCATGGACATAGACAATAGTGCAATGAATACCTGGAGAGGGAGTACAGATTGAAGGGAGTCAATGGAGGGGAAAAGGGAACATCTGTACTGCTTCCAATAATCAAGATAAACCTTCAAAAGCAACCTTTCCTTAAATTTTATCATCATTTAAAAATCTTACAATGCTACAGCATAACATTTATTGGTGAAATCTGTTGACTCGTCAACTTGTAGAGAAACTGTTGTCTTCCAGTATATTACACAAAATCTCTTCAGTCGGGTGTGACATGTCATCAATATGTCAACTGACTGCGCTGTTTGAGACTGGAGCCTTCCATTCCCCGTATTGCATGCTGTCCAAACATTTTACTTACTATAATTTTACATGCTGACACTATTAGTTTCTCACCAGCTGTATGATTTTTCTTGTTCTGGGCAATAAGTTCAGTTACTATATAAATTGATTCCTGAGGCTTTTGACTGAACATGACTTCTTAAAAACAAAACTGTACTCTGTTTTATGGTTACGAGAGCAATGTGCCTTGGCCAATGTGGCTCAGTCCCTTGGGTGTCACTGTTGTGCGCACTGAAGGGTAGCCAGTTTGATTCCTGGGCAGGGCACAAGGGCAGGTTTCAGGCTCAAACCCTGATAGGGGGTGTGCAGGAGGCAGCTGATCAATGATTGTGAGTTGCATTTAAAAGACTTTTAAGTTTTATTGGAACCTTTGCTACACACACTTGTTATGGTTCTCCATCATTCATCGTATCATAATTGCCATCAGTCTGAAGTTCTCTTCCATGTCTTACCTCATCTTCAAACAGCACTATATTGAATAACCAGATAACACACAAAGGCTAATATATATATACTAGGGGCCCGGTGCACAAAAATTTGTGCACTGGGTGGGGGAGGGGGGTCCCTCAGCCCAGCCTGTGCCCTCTCGCAGTTTGGGACCCCTCTGGGGATGTCCACCTGCTGATGTGCCTGGCTAGCCTAGGTGAGGGGCCAATGTCTGTTTGCAGGCTGGCCAAGATCCCAAATGGAAACCCTCACCCCAGGGGATGTGGCAAGCCTGGGTGAGGGTCTGAGGGCAGTTTTCAGGCTGGCCAAAGCTCCCACTGACTCTCCGGGCCATCAGCCTGGGAAGCAATAGGGTGGCGCTGGCCACCCCATGGCCTCCCAGGAGGGGGCCTTGGGGGCCGGCCAAGTGGTCCTGCCCCCCAAGGCTTCCGCCTTGGAAGGCATCAGCCGGCTCAGGGCGCCAGATGCCTTCCCAGGATGGAGACTCCCAAGATGGCGGAGGCCGCAGCCCAGGAGAAGCCGCACACCGGGGCTGCGGCCTCCGCCATCTTGGCTAGGTTAATTTGCATACAGCCACTCTGATTGGCTGGTGGACGTGTCTTAAGCATCCCGAAGAAACAGTTAATTTTAATATTTTGCTTTTATTAGTTAGGATATATATATATATATATATATATATATATATATATATATATATATATATATATATTAGAGACCTGGTGCACAAAAATTTGTGCACTCGGGGGGGTCCCTCAGCCCGGCCTGTGCCCTCTTGCAGTCTGGGACCCCTTGGGGGATGTCCACCTCTGACGTGCCTGGACAGCCTGGGTGATGGCCGTTGCAGGCTTCCCACAGCCCCTTCAGGGTTTGAGTCACTACAGGGGTGCCTGCCCAGCCTGGATGAGGGGCAGAGGGCCATTTTAGGCTTCCCACATCTCCTTCAGGGTTTGGGTCCCTACTGGGGTGCCTGGCTGGAAGCAGGTATCTGGGATTTATTTAACTTCTATAATTGAAACTTTGTTGCCTTGGTTCCGACCCCCCCTCGAAGCCTGAGTTGCCCTTGGCAATGCAAGGTCCCAGCCCCGCAGTTATCTGGGGTTTATCTTTTATAATTGAAACTTTGTAGCCTTGAGTAGAGCTCAGGGCTTGCAGGGCCCTGGCTTCCTCCATTGCCCAGGACAACTCCAGCTCTGTGGCTGCCACCATCTTAATGGAGTTAATTTGCATATTTGTTCCTAATTGGTTGGTGGGCATGGCTTGTGGGCATGGCTTGTGGGTGTAATGGAGTGAGGGTCAATTTGCATATTACTCTTTTATTAGATTATATATATTGTGAGGGGGAGAGGTAATATGCAAATTAGGCTGGGACACCATAATGGTCATGACCAGCTCAAGAAGAGAGGCCTGGCATGGCCCAGAGCCTGAGAGAACAACAGATAGGATGGCCCCGGCCCAGCACCTGAGCCAGAGAGAACAACACAGGAGGGCTGGCCCCCAGCCCCAGCCCCACGGTTGCAGCTGGGGCCAGGTTCTATTCTGATCAAGGGTGTGTACCTAGGTTGCAGGCTCCACCCTAGCTGGGGCCCAGGTCAGGATGCATACAGGAGGCAGCCAATAGAACTGTGCCTCTCACATTGATGTTTCTCTCTGTCTTTCCCTCTCTTACGCTCTCTAAAAATCAATGGGAAAATATCCTCATATGAGGATTAAAAAAAGAAAGAAATATCATAGCCTATGAAAATGCCTAAAGAAAGTTGTCGTTTTTTTGTGGAGAAGGGACTGGAGTCTGTGTTGATGAAAACACCTTGGTGCTGTAGCGGCCGGCAGTGGTAGCAGCAGCAGGGTGATAGAGGTAGTGCCTTCCCCTGACCATCCCGGTTGCCTTCCACAGAGGGAGGCCTGATTGTGGCTTAGGCCTGGTTCCCATGTGGAGCAGACCTAAGTCATTAGTAGGACATCTCCTGAGGACTCCCAGACTGTCAGAGGGGCAGCCTGGGCTGAGGGACATCTCCTCCCTTCCCCCTGCCCCCTGCATGAATTTCGTGCACTGGGCCTCTAGTAAGATATAAAATAGAAGGGCATAATAAATAACTAAAACATAAAATTATAGAAACTGAAATAAAATTTCACAATTCTCTTTGTGCCAAGCTTACAAAAGCAAAATTCAGAAAAAAATGGCTAAGACCTGGTAAGGAAAATTTTCTTTTTTTATCTTGAAAGTTTCCCTCAAATTTTATGTTACACTAGAAGAGTTTGTTCAGTCCTGTGAGTCAGTCTGTAGCACACAAGAAGGGAAGTAATTTAGAGGGAGAAACTGCCATCATCATCATACTTGCCTACTCTCCCTCTGATGATCAGTGGTCTCCCCTATCTTGTGTTAGAAACTGAGAACAGATGCAACCAAACAAAAGGGCCCTTCTTACTGTGTAGCACAATACAAGACTGATACACAAAATAAAAGTGCTAATGGTGCTACTCAGTCAATATTCACTACTGGCAGAGTTATCCAAAACTTCAGAGCACCTAAAATTTAAATGATAGTTTCACTAATGATGGTCTTGAGAACCCATAGAAATATTTTGCAGAATCTCAACTGAGAAATTCTATTATATGACCATTAAAATAAAATCAATAAAATATTGCTTTATGGGTAACACAGAGACATTTTGAAATAAATTGCAAACTTGGAATTAGATGTCCATACTAATGGGATGTTGATATATGACTAACAGTAAGTTTAATTCAGTGGGTAAAATATGAATAATTTAATGACTAGTTCTGGCAAAACTGGCTAACAGCTTGAAAGAAAAAAATAACCTGTAATATCCTAAATACCACAAATAATACCGTACAATAAATCTCAGATAGATTAAATGGTTAACAGCAAAGAAAAAACAAGACTTGCAAAGAACTCTAAGAAAGCATACTATCTAAGAATTAAGGAGTTGTTAGTTGTTGTTTTTTCTAATTGAAACCTAGAAGATATGAAAGAAAACAGAATGGACAGATAAAAATTTTTATATAGGCAAAAAATACCATTAAATAAGTTAAAAGAAGAGTAATCCTTCCAAAAATGTATAATGTAGATGATAGACCATGGATTAATTTGTATAATATATACTAGCTCTTTCGAGTTGGAGAAAAATTAGTATAAAAAATGTGCAAATCATAATGGATAATTCACAGAAGAACAAATCCAAATGAATAAAGTATGTTAAAATGTGCTTAATAACAAAAACTAAAATGCAGATTTAAGTGAGAATTATGTGTCATATAAATTTTAGAGTCTAGAGCAAATGAGTTCATGTATTTTTATTGGGATTGTGAAGTACTACTCTTGGAAAGGAACTTAGTAATATGTACCAAAAAATAACTCTTATGGTAATCTACCACAGGGAAAGAAAAATATCAACTCATAAAGACAATAAAGGCATGTGGATAAGGAAGTTGAGGCAGTTTTACTCATAGTGGCCAAGAACTGGAAGCAAAGAGATGGCCTATCAACAGAGGGATCACTGGCTTGATAGTGAGGCTCCACACCATCCAATATTACACAATCATTAAAAAATTGATTTTAGCCCTAACTGGTTTGGCTCAGTGGGTAGAATGTTGGCCTGTGGACTCAAGGGTCCCAGGTTCAATTCCAGTCAAGGGCGTGTACCTTGGTTGCGGGCACATCCCCAAATGAGGAGTGTGCAGGAGGAGGCTGATTGATGTTTCTCTCTCATCGATGTTTCTAGCTCTCTATCCCTCTCTCTTCCTCTCTGTAAAAAATCAATAAAATATATATTTTAAAAAATGGATTTTAAATTGTTGTAGATGAAAATGTTTAAGATATTTTAATGACTAAGAAAACGGACATACAAGAATAATAATATAGTTTTATTTTTATAACTCTAGCATTTAAATATCATCATTTAATATCAATCAAAAAAGAAAACAATGTATGGTGGGTACTAAGTATGTGTATATATAAATGAGCATATAATAATGAAAATATATACACACATACTTTATGTTATAAACCAAAGGACTTGTATGCATCCATATAAGCCTAATCAATGGACACAGACAACAGGGGGGTGCGTGCATGAGTTGGGAAAGGTGGGGGGGGAGGCAATGTAGTGGATAAGGACACGTGTAATACCTTAACCAACAAATAAATAAATAAATGAATGAATAAATAAATAAATAAAATATAGATACCTGAAAAGACTGCCACACACACACACACACACACACACACACACAATGTATCTTGCCAGTGGGGGTTAAGTATGGTTATTTTTATGGTCACAAAGGAGGGTAGGAAATGTGCTAAAAACAAAAGAGGCACACTAACTAACTAACTAACTAAATAAATAAATGTTATATTCTTAAAAAATTACCAAGTCCCATAAGGGACGTGAAAAAAATTATATACATGGGAAAAATTATATACATGGTAAGTTAACTATAACAATGTGAATTCTCACTAAATTAATTTTCAACTGGTATGTGATCCAATAAAATATAGTTAATATTGTAAATAAATAATATTTTAAAGCATATATATGTATATATATATTGTCATAAAGAGCCAGCAAATTCAGAAAAGAAAGATAATTACTGAGCACTTGCCCTCTCACAACTTAAAATATGGTAGAAATATAAAAATGTGTGAAATTAGCACATGAACAAAGGTAGATAAAAAGAATAAGTGAGAATCCAAAAATAGACCTAAGTACATAAGGAAATATATGGCAGTGTATATGGCAAATATAGCATTTCAAATCAAAGAGTCAAGTAATTAATTTTTTATAAAAATAGTGTTGTCACAAATGTGAAACCGTCTTTAAAAAATGAACTTGGATTCTCATGTCATCTCATCCGCTAAAGTAATGTCCAGATGTTGCAAGTATTTAAATATGTAAAATGAGACTACAAAGCTGAAAAGAAAAATTTGTAGATATTTAAATTATACTCTTGCCCTAGGCAGTTTGGTTCAGTGGATAGAGCGCAGGCCTAAGACCAAAGGTCCAGGGTTTGATTCCAGTCAAGGGAGATTCCTTAATTGCAGGCTGCTCCCTGGCCTGGGCCTTGATTGGGGCTCATGCAGAAGGCAACCAATCAATGTGTTTCTCTCACATTGATGTTTCTCTCTGTTTTTCCCTCTCTCTTCCATGCTCCCTAAAAAATATCCTCAGGCAAGGATTAACAAGAAATAAAATACAAAAAAAAACAACAACAACTTATATGTCAGAGTAGGAAAATTTTTAAAACATAACAGATATAAATTATTAAAATGGTTGATAAACTTAGCTCATGAAAAAAATTTGTAGTTAGCTGACTAAAAAGCATATGTAGATGATAAATAAGTATATGAAAAAAATTGCCTCATGCCATATGTATTATTTATACTTTTGCAACTTATTTGTAAATTTGACTTTATTTTTAGACAAAAAGATAAGAAACAGTTTTCATTAGAGTGTAGCAAAAGCACTCATATATTATGTAACATTTGTTAACTCACATTTTTAAATGCACATGTCCTTATATCCAATGATATCTATGAAATTTTTTCCTATGAAATACTCCCATATATAAGAAAGTATATACAAAAATATTTTTGCTTTATTTGTAAGAATACAGAAAGACTGGAAACAATACCTATCAATGGAAGATGGGCTAAGCGAATTACAGCACATACATACCATGGAATATAGAGATGTTAAAAGTGTGAACTAAACACAGACTTATAAACATGAACTAATCTCCATCATATATTACTGATGAAAAAATACATTTCCATATACCTATCTAGACTTGTTTATCGTTAGAAAATCTTTAAATAGATACATATAAACTGGCAATATCCCTTGCCTCTTGAGAGGGGAACAAGATAAATGATCACTAAATGTAGGAAGAGACATTCCACAATATACAATTTTATACTGATGTAACATATATTTTTAAATAAATATGGTAGAGAAAAGTAGAAATATAAGAACATTTTTAAAGAATAATTTGGTTCTAATTTGTTTAAAGAGCATCCATGCTTTGGAAAACATGAAGGTGAAAATGTTTTCCCTCTATAAAAACACCATTTTTTAAATAGATAAATTTATGATGCTATCTTGCTATCAATAGTGTATGTATGAAAAGCACACCTATAGTTTGGAGAAATGTTTCTTCATCCTTCATGCAAGGCAGGAAAATACATGCATATGTAATATGTTTGCCCATGCTCGCCTTTGCCGTGGCCATGAGAGAGACAGGCTAAGCAAAGATGCAGTGTTAGAATTTTCCTCAACACCCTCGCCTATTGTGGTAGTTTGTATGCTTATGCAATTAGAATGGATTTTAAAAAACAAGGAACTTCTTGCCTCCTTTTGTCAAACATTAATTGAGCTTATTGGTTTGGGTTGATTTCTGGGTTCTCTATTCTGTTCCATTGATCTATATGTCTGTTCTTGTGCCAGTACCAGGCAGTTTTGAGAACAGTGGCTTTGTAATACAGCTTGATGTCTGGTATGAAAATCCCACCTACTTTGTTCTTTCTCAGGATTGCTGCAGCTATTCAGGGTCTTTTTTTATTCCAGATGAATTTTTGGAGAGTTCATTCTAGGTCTGTGAAATATGCTGTTGGTATTTTAATGGAAAGTCTGTTGAATTTATAGATGGCTTTGGGTAGTATGGACATTTTAATGATGTTGATTCTACCAATTCATGAATATGGTATGTTCTTCCATCTGTTTATGTCTTCCTCGATCTCTTTTTTCAACATCCTGTAGTTTTCTGAGTAGAGGTCTTTTACCTCTTTAGTTAAGTTTATTCCAAGGTATATTAATTTTTTTGGTGTGATGGTAAATGGGATTGCTTTTTTAGTCTCTTTTTCTGTAGTTCACTATTGGTGTAGAACATAAAATGGAGTTAAGACAGTCTCTTCAATAAATGGTGTTGGGAAAATTGGACAAATATATGCAAAAAAATGAAACTAGACCACCAACTTACACCATACACAAAAATAAACTCAAAATGAATAAAGGAATTAAATGTAAGATGGGAAAGCATAAAAATACTAGAGGATTTTAAAGACAAAATCTCAAACATATGCCAAAGCAATTTCTTCAAGGATACAGCTCCTAGGGCATTGGAAACTAAAGAGAAGATAAACAAATGAAACTACATCAAAATAAAAAGCTTTTGTACAGCAAAAGAAACCATCAACAAAAGAACAAGAAAACCCACTACATGGGAGAACATATTTGCCAATGTTATTTCTGATAAGGGTTTAATCTCCAACATTTGTAGGGAACTAATACAACTTAACAAAAGGAAGATAACAATCCAATCAAAAAATGAGCAAAGGACCTATATAGACACTTTTCAAAAGAGGACATTCAGAAAGCCAAGAGATATGAAAACATGCTCAAAGTCACTACTCATCCGAGAGATCCAAATCAAAACAATGAGGTATCATTTCACACCTGTCAGAATGGTTATCATCAACAAATCAACAAACGACAAGTGCTAGAGAGGATGCGGAGAAAAAGGAACTCTCCTGCACTGCTGGTGGGAATGCAGACTGGTGCAGCTACTATGGAGGACAGTTTGGAGTTTCCTCAAAAAATTAAAAATTGAACACACATTTGACCCTGGAATCCCACTTCTGGGAATATATCCCAAGAAACCAGAAACACCAATCAGAAAAGATATATGCACCCCTATGTTCATAGCAGCACAATTTACCATAGCTAAGATTTGGAAACAGCCTAAGTGCTCATCAGCAGATGAATGGATTAGAAAGCTGTGGTACATCTACACAATGGAATACTATGCTGCTGTAAAAAGGAAGGAATTCTTACCATTTGCAGCACCATGGATGGAACTGGAGAGCATTATGCTAAGTGAAATAAGCCAGTCAACAAAAGAAAAATACCACATGATCTCACTTATTTATGGATAATAAAACCATTACAAATTAATGAACATAAACAGATACAGAGGTAGAAACAACATTGAACAGACTGTCAAACTACAGCTGGAAGACTTGGGAGGTTTTTGGGGGGAGTTAAGAGATCAACTGAAGGACTTTTGTGCATGTATAATCAATGGACACAAGACACTAGAGGGTAGGGGAGGAGGGGGGAAGGTCAAGGGGAAAAATGGAGACTTATTTAACATTCTTTGTAATACTTTAAGCAATAAAACAAAATTAAAAAAATAAAATACAAGAAACTTCAGTTTGAATCTAGTGTCAGGATTTATAAGCTGTATGATATTGGCTAAATTAGTTAAGCTTCCTTTGTTACTTCTTGTGAAAAAAAAATGTTTACAGTAGCAGCTGGCATATATATTCAATTATTAGTACATATCATCATCATCATTTTTATTATTGGATATTTGCTATTGTCACTCTTATTGGTGACTGATTCTGGTCTAACACCCAGCCTTTAGTAAAAAATTCTGAAGTTACTTGGCATGTATAGCTGCCTTAATGAACTGGTGTGTGAGGATACTATTAAGTAAAAAAGTAAAAGTCCTGCCCAGAAGGTCTAACAGCAGTTAAATGAAAATAAATTGCAAACTACTTGAGGAATAAAAATGAATTCACTTGATAAAAACAGGCTAGTCTCTCTGTCTTTATGTTAATTTCTAATTAAAATAGAAAGTTCTGTTATCAGTAGTTTTGTGAGCACCTTTAGGCAAGGGGGAACTTATGAGTAATGATGTCTTGCATCATGCGATAATCTTACAGGCACAATAACATATTGGGGGAAGAGTCACCATATTGGTGAAATGTGTTTGTTTATCTTAATGATTGGAGAGATTGGCCACTACATCCTGAAAGCACTTGACATGAAGTCCCTTGAGGGTCGGTGCAATGTGGATCTCTACAAAGTTAGACTTCTTGACATCTACCAAAAGCAAGCACTTCATAAATATTCATCAAATAAATATTTATTTAGTCAAGCTAGGGGAACTCTCCTATGCTTCTCTGAAGAATGGAATATTGATCAATAAGTCTGAAGTGCACTAAATGTGAAACTGAGTTGTAATGTGACCCAGATTCATGCAGCTACCCATGTTTCTGCCTTTATGTTATGGTCAAATGAAAAACTATCCACTATTGGGTGATATAAAACTTATGCTGGTATAAGAATCAATATTGCAGCTGTCATCATTTTATATTCCTTTGACTTGTTAAGAATCCCAAAGAGGCCCTAACTGGTTTGGCTCAGTGGATAGAGCATCAGTCTGTGGACTGAAAGGTCCCAGGTTCGATTCCGGTCAAGGGCATGTGCCTTGGTGTGGGCACATCTCTAGTAGGAGGTGTGCAGGAGGCAGCTGATTGATGTTTCCCTCTCATCGATGTTTCTAACTCTCTATCCCTCTCCCTTCCTCTCTGCAAAATATCAATAAAATGTATTTGAAAATAAAAATAAAGAATCCCAAAGAATAAAGCATCAGTGGATTATATATGTCTGTGCATACTTTATCACCCCCCCCCAAAACAAATAAACAAAAAACCAACACAGTCTCTGAGACTTTAGTGAAGAAAAGACGGAGGAAAGAGCGCTTGTAGCCAGCTAGATCTTTGGTGCTGTCCCACTGATTTGGTTCAGGTAAAAAAATGTAAACTTTTCTTTTCAACCTATTTTTATTGATTTCAGAGAGAGAGGGGGAGAGAGATAGAAACATCAATTATGAAAGAATCATTGATCAGCTAGCTGCCTCCTGCACACCCCACACTGGGGATCAAGCCAGCAAGTCGGCATGTGCCCTGACCAGGAATTGAACCGTGACCTCCTGATTCATAAGTCAATGCTCAAACACTGAGCCACACCAGCAGGGCTGAAAGCTTTTCTTATCTCTCAATTTTGTATTTTCAAAATAATATATTATTTGACAAATTTTTCAGAGTTGCAATTGATGATTCATTTGTTTAAATGATTATTTCTTTCTTTCACCGGGATCTAAGATTCATGAAATACTATTTCTTTATTGCATCTCCAGTGCCCAGCAGAAACTTTGGCAATGAATAGATACTAACAGATATTTTTAATGCATAAATGAATGAAAATGTGTGGTTTTTTTCTCTACCGTATTTATGGGTGTTTAGAATAGCTGGACTGAGCATATATTCACATTACCTTGACCAAGGTTAAAGATACAAGGTACATAGTTACCAGTAGTTATCTGCTCTCAGATAGTCTATGGGGCATAGACTAAGCAGATATAATGTGGCCTCATCAGCTTCTGCTCTTTCCAATTCATTTAACTTATCCAATTGAAAATACAACCCATGTGAGAAGAGAATATTGAGACTTCAAACCATCAGGTTTCTCCAGTTGCCCAGTAGATCTTCTTTATAGCCTTTGTATTAGGTGACTTTTGCTTTTGAAGTCTGTGCCTCAAAGTAGACCACCATTGCTACCAGTCCTTTCTTTCAGTCTCATAGGTTGAAATCTTTTGACTCACTTGAATCTTACTTTAAAAGCTGAATGATCTTTTCTGGGGGCCTTCTCTGATCTCCTTTGTTATATGTCCTTTGTAACATACTAATAATCTACTTTTATCAAACCATGTACAAGGAATTGAATACATTTGTTAAATGAAGCAAAAAAAAAAAAAAACAACATGAGAAAAATGGTCAGAGAACTTACAAGTCATTTAATTCCACTTTTATATTAAAGAGGAGAAAACACCATCCAAGTCGCAGATTAAGTTTGCTTCTTGGTATCGAGAAGTTTCTTGATACAAGGGAAGAATGGGCTCCATTCCAATCACCTGCTTCTTATTCTCACAATTCCTAATTGTAAATCATCTTAAAATTAATTTAAAGCCAGTATTTTCCATTAACTTGGGCAAGTATGAGACCTTTCCAGAACAGTGGCTATTAGTGAGCAAAGTCTGATAAGCTCTGAACTGAGGAAGTGCTGGTTTGGAGATGCATTTCACATGTGACTTTCCAAGTGCCCAAACTGTTGACTGAGTTCCACAGTGAACAACTTCCTGGAGCTATTTTCATTCTGTATATTGTGCAGAATTTGGTTGGTAACGGCCATTTTATTTATTTCCTTATGATTGTCACAACTGAACCCATAATATGTATAAAATATTAAAATATTTTACAGGTGATTTTATCTACCCCAAAAGAGGGTTTGAATACACAACACATTCTACCAGAACTTTATTAAATACCTTTCTGTCTCCATGTCTATCTTTGCCAAAGTAACTACTTTTACCTCCTCTCTCTCTCCCTCTCCCCTCTCTCTCTCCCTCTCGCACACTCACTCATACACACACAAAACAACAAAAACCCTATTTAGATGGAAATGTGCCAAACGGTAAAAATAATTTATTTTGGTGATGGATGATTATTTTACTATGTAATATGATTTTCTAAAATTTACGTAATGTAATTTTTCACTTTTTAAAGTAGTTAAAATAGTTGTTCTCAAAAGTGAATTGGTTAAATGAGATGTATCCATTTCCATAAAATTTTGATTTGAGAGAAGTCCATAGTAAGTCAGTTTATAATATTTCAACAAGCATTGTATTTAGTTTTCCACTTTTTTTACATTATTAATAGCCATGTCAATTATTTGTCTTGTAACCGCTTTAAAAAAACACAAATCTAACTTCAAGAGCATCAAGAAAAATCTCTTGCATCTATCTCATATCAAAAATCAGCTCCCCTCTTATCTGTGGAAATGCCTAAACATTCGGTCATTACGAAATAAGTTCTTTGGAAATGCCACAGGGAGAAATGACTTTTCCCTTCCTGAGAAACTAACACTTTCCAAGAGAGCTCAGTGCCTCTCAACCAGGATGGCTTTGCCCCAGGGATCCTTTGTCAATGTCGGAAGACATTTGTGATTGCTATGATGGGGGCCGGGTACTGCTGACATCTAGTGAGTAGAAGCCAGGGATACTGCTGAACAACCTATAATACACAGAACATCCTCGCCACCTAAAACGTCAAAAGTGCAGACATTAAGAAACCCTAAATTATCCTAAGTTACGGCTACGAGAAATACGCTTCTGTGGAACATGGACCAGGATTCCAGTTTGAGGCTGGTAAAAAGACTGAAATGCAGAGTGCAAGGGGAAACAAGATTCAGGAAGGCAAACCTTGATTAAAAACCCAGATTTTTTTCCTTCCACAAACTGGAAATGTGACTTTATATGGGTTACCTAAGTCTCATTTTCACACCTGTTAAGTGGGAATAATAATTCTATTATTTCTCATAATGAGGCTTGTTAATGTAAGAAACATTCAAACCTGTAAAGAATTTTATGAATTTATTTGAGCCAAACTGCTGACAATTGCCTAGAAGCAGAATCTCAACAAATTGAGATAATGTTCTGGAGAATGGCAGTTTTTCACCTTCTTTTATACATTATAATCAAAAGAGGTGACATAAGTGGTTTACATGAACTCCATTGGTGATAGATTTGGGAGGCGGGAGAAAGCAAAATGGGAAAACCTCTGGGATTGGATAAAAAGTAAAATGATAGACACCTACATCTTTTTTCTTAGGTGGGTGCAGGAGAGTTGAAAGACAACAATTAACAGATAACAACAATGAGAGAAACTGGTCTGCTCTGGAGGGATCAGGTAAAAGGGAAGTTACAAGTTACATTCCACTGGTATGTTATGTTATCTTAGATGCAAAAAGACAATAGATTCAGTAAAGATTGAAGTTGATCTTTGTCAGGAGAGATACGACCTAGGACATGACTACACACAGTGCACTGCTTTTTAATTGAAAGGTTTTAATTTCAGACCATCCTTTGTGGTTACTTTGGGTCTCTGAGTTTGCAAGGCCACTATGCAAGCCTAACCTGAGTTAGTCAGGCTAACAGGTGGCCCCCTATTTGTCCACGGGCTTGTGAAAAAATAAGGATCTGAAAAAATTCTGGAAATTACAGTTAATGAACCTGCAATAGTGATGGTGGTGGTGGTGGTGTTGGTGATGTCATTGGCAGTGTCATGATGATAATGGTGACGATGATTTTCACCGTGCCTTAAATGTGCTAATTTTAAACCAATATGTGTCGCAGACCATCAAAAATAGAGATGGCAAGACTGTTTCATTTTTAATCTCTCAAAAATTAAATTTATTCAATTTGTTATGTTTCGATTGCAGAACTATAAAGAGAATTAACTTAATACTCAAGAGAATAATTACCAAGAAGCAACCAAAGAAATCTACAGGGGGAAAAAAAGAAGTTATAAGGACCCATCAGAAAGTAGACACAAAATGAGCCTATGACTCAGCATTGGATATTTCCACAGGAAAACGATTCTGTAGGAAATAGGCCTCTGTGCTCCATCTTAAGCATAGTCAATTTTTAACAGAAACAGTTACAGAATTTCCCCAGAGCAAACAGAATGTAGGGAGTAGGGGAAAGAATATAAAAACAACCTGTATACACGAACCACCATCACACCGGAAACCCCCGAGGCACCTAGGGTGAAACACCTCATACTCACCTTAACTAGACCGGGGGAGGTGGAGACAACTAGAAAAGGCCTACTCCATTTTTTTAATGGCCCAGTAGGAGACAATAAGACCTAGGTGACACATGAGGAAAACTATTAATCCCCATAGCACTCAGCCATTGAGGAACCAAGACAAGGGACTCTTACATCCTAAAGATAAATAAATAGCCTGTGATCACTGCTCCACATGTGCCTGTTCAACCAGACACCTGCTCTTACAAAAACGCATTAAAAGTCTCATTTTCATCATTCTTCTGTCTCTGAGTCTGTTATTTGAATTTGGACAGGTGAACATTTCTCACATTCTACCAGAAAACATTCTGCGGTAATAATTGCTATGGTAAATGTCATTCTAAAATAGGCATTAAGTGGAGATAGAAAACAGAATTTCAGTGGACTTTTAAAGGCAAGCTACAATTAAAAATGACAGTCTACTACCCATTCTTAAGATGGTCTTTGGACTAATAAGGTAGCCTCATGGCTTTGTACAATCATTTCGGAACCTTTAGTATGTTAAAGAACACTGCCATTTTCATTATGAGATTCCTTTGACCCCTTCCAATATACTTTTTGATATGAGCTCATTTTTCTAATCCTGTGGACTCTCATGTGAAGTGCAATGAGCCTGTCACTTAATGATGACCCTTGAGAGGATTTCAGAAAAAGTAATACATTGAGCCAACTCTCCCTGTCAGTCATCCATATTTTCTTTCAATATCTGCCCACTCAATTCCACCTCCAACTTGAAGGCTCTTGGGATACATTGCTCAAAAGTCTGTATTTCTCAATTGGTGCTGCAGTTTCCAAATATGGACATCAACACAGGCACAGCTCTATTTACATAATAGAATGGAAGTGTTTATATGGCAAACTTTATCATTTCATCATGCCAGTCCACCTTCCTTGAACTTCTCTTCTTGCTCTCGTCCATTTAACTCACATCTCTCCAGGTCTAAGGGCTAGCACAAGTCCTGCCTCTATTCCTCACCTAAAGTAGTGTTACATATGCTGACTGCCCCATCCTTTTGTTGTTTCACAAAGTGCACCATACAGTGACATTTCTGGGCTGTAGTGGTCATGTGCCCTGAGAGTTACCACACAGTCTCTTAAACAATACTGCCTGGTTTAAAAGTTCAGTTTTGAGATTATTAAGGACTAGAAGCTCGGTGTACGAAATTCGTGCATGGAGTGGGAGTGGGGGGTGGGGGTGGTGCCCCTCAGCCCAACCTGCACCCTTTCCAATCTGGGACTCCTTGAGGGATGTCCAACGGCCCGTTTTAGGCCCGATCCTACCATGGGTTTGGGCCTAAAACGGGCAGTTGGACATCCCTTTCACAATCCAGGACTGCTGGTTCCCAATCTCTCGCCTGCCGATTGCCCCTAACCACTCCCCTGCCAGCTTGATCAACACCTAACTGCTTCTGTGCCAACCTGATTGCCCCTAACTGCTCTCCCCCTGCCAGGATGGTCCCCCTCAACTGTCCTCCCCTGCAGGCCTGGGTCCCCCACAACTGCCCTCCCCTGGAGGCCTGGGTCCCTCCCAACTGTCCTCCCCTGCAGGCCTAGGTCCCCCCCACCCAACTGCTCTTCCTTGCTGGCCATCTTGTGGCAGCCATCTTTGACCACATGGGGGCAGCCACCTTGTGATGGTCAATTTGCACATTACTCTTTTATTAGATAGGATACTTATTGAATTTGGGAAAATTACTTAAATTTTATTTGCCTCAGTTTCCTCATCTGTAAATAGGGATAATGGTACCATTGACTTCCTAGTGTGAAAGGATATTTTAAATGCCTGACACATAGAAAGAACCAAATTGTTAGCTTTCATGCCACTAACTTACTATTCCACTGAGTTTTTATTTGTTCATTTTTCTCCCCAGTTGGGTTGTAAGCCCAAAGGGACAAGGACAGCAGAAGCTACAGTGACAAGATAGAGTAGAACCTGAACCCATTGCTTAAATAAATCCCAGTTTCCTCTCTATTCTTATCACTTCAAGACTATTAACAGAATAAGGAAGTTAACAATTATCCATAGGCTATTCAGAATATTATCTAGATCAAAATATTATATAGAGAATTATCCATAGGTTATTCATAATATTATCCAGTGCTTAATAAATTTACTTATACAATGTTTTTTTTAAGTTATTGAGAGCTGCTTGATGTGAGATATGTGCTCAAATGCATTATAACGTTAACCTCCTGATTCTCACATTCATATTGTGGAATAAATACCATTTTCTCTCCATTTTACAGAGGATGAAACTAAGATTCAGGGATGTCTAGGATTAAAATCACATTGCTCAAGGGCCAAAGCCAACCGTTAAATCCATCAATGTCAAATTTTAAAGACATACTCTCTTAACTCCGCAATTATGATCCCCACTTCTCATTCATGCACTGTTGATGGTAATGAAGATGGGTACAGCCACTATGGAAAATAGTATGGAGGTTCCTCAAAAAAATAAAAAAATGGAACTGCCTTATGATTCAGAGATTTCACTTCTGGGTATATATCCAAAGAAAGCCAAGACTCTAATTCAAAAGAATATATGCACCACTGATCACTGCAGCATTATTTACAATAGCCAAGATATGGAAGCAAACCAAATGCCATCAATAGACAAGTGGGGAAAAAGCTTGTAATTTATATATATAACTCAGCCATAAAAAATGTAATTCTACCATTTGTGACAACATGAATGGATCTAAAAGGTATTATGTTAAATGAAATAAGTCAGAAAGACAAATACCATATAATTCACTTATATGTGGAATATAAAGAGCAAAATAAATGAATAAAAAAATAGAAATAGACACATAGCTACAGAGATCAGAGTGATGTTTGCCATGGGAGAGGGGAGTTGTATGACTGAGAAGAGATTAAGAAGTACAATGTGGTAGTTACAAAACAGTCATGGGATGTAAAGTACAGCATATTGACTTAGTCAGTAATGTTGTAATAACTATGTGTGGTGTCAGGTAAGTATTTGAAATATCAGGGGAATGACTTTGTAAAGTATACAATTGTCTAACCACTATCCTGTACGACTGGAACTAGAACAACATAATAATAATTACATTTGAAAGTCAACTGTAATTAAAATTTTAAAAATAAAATTTACAAAAGGTTCTCCTACTTTCTCTTTATATACTTGCATTGAGTACATCAGATGTAGAATAAGTTTTTATGAATGATTATTATGCAAGTGTTATTTATTTACTACTAGAGGCCTGGTGCACAAAATTTGTGCACTGGGGGACAGAAGAGTGGTCCCTCATCTCAGCTTATGCCATCTTGCAGTCCAAGACCCCTTGGAGGATGTCCGCCTGCTGGCTTAGGCCCAGAGAGGCTCCCACCACTGCTGTTGCGCTCACTAGACATGAGCCTGGCTTCTGGCTGAGCAGCCCTCCCCACTGTGGAGCACACTGACCACCCAGGGGGCAGCTCCTGCATTGAGCATCTGTCCCCTGGTGGTCAGTGCGTGTTATAGCAACTGGTCATTCTACAGTTAGGTCAATTTGCATATTGGCCTTTTATTATCCTATCTAATAAAATAGTAATATGCAAATTAACTGTCACTCTGGGACAAAAATGGCGGTGCCCATAGCCGTGGGGCAGGATGCTGGCGGCATCATCCTGGCAACTCATGAGCAGCTGTCCTCCAGCAGACAAGTACCACTAACAGGCAGGCCCCAGCAGGGCCAGGCAGCAGGGCCTTGCTCCCGCTCTTGCCACCATGGGTTTTAGAAGGTACACGCACACAGGGACAGGCTGCAGGGCCTTGATCCCACCCCTGCCGCGGTCTGGTTTGAGGAGGCATGCACAGGCAGGAACATACTACAGGGACTTGCTCCTACCCCCTGCAATCTGGTTTGGCATGGGCAGAAACAGATAGCAGGGCCTTGCTCTGACCCCACCATCCATGTCACGAGCAGGCACGGGGAGATGGAGGGGGCAAGGCCAGGCAATAGGGCCAAGTAACAGGGCCTTGCTCCAGGTTGTCACCTTGATCGGATTGCGAGCAAGTATGCACAGCCCCCAGGCAGCAAGCAGCAGGTCCTGCTCCCTGGTCGCCATGGTGATCCGGTGATCCAGGAGCAGGCAAGCATGGCCAGCAGGCAGCACCCAGCCCTGGCCACAGCTCAAGGGAGAGAACAACATGCAGGCGAGGCCAGGAACCTGAGAAATCAACACAGAGGGGTGCCTGCTCCAAGCCTCCACAGTGTGGCTGGTGGCATGCCCCCAGCAGACAGACACACACACAAACACACACACAGGGGCGCCTGCTCCCAACCTCCTATGCACCTGGGGACAGGCCCCAGGCTGGGACACACACACACACACACATGCACACACGGCACCTGCTCTGAACCTCCACAGTGCAGTTGGGGGCAGGCTCCCAGTGGACGAACACACACACACACAGCACCTGCTCTATCCTCTGCTGCTAGACTGTGGCCATCAGTAGGACATCCACTGAGGGGGCCCCCAAATGTGAGAGGGGGCAGGCTGAGCTGAGGAACCCTCCCCTACTCCCCTACCCTTGTGCACGAATTTTGTGTACCGGGCCTCAAGTATAGGATAATATTCAGCAATCCAGAGCACATACATACTATATTGGTATTTTTTTAATATTTGAAAATTAACTGGAAACAAGACTTCTATTCAGAGGCTTAATACAGGTTTCTTCAAATATGGAATGTTTGCCCCACATAAATATTCCTACATAGTACTTACAAATTAAAAACACTCATTTAAAATGAATATCTGAACAAACATCAGTTTTACTGGAAGGAGCCTTCTGAACGGGACATAATGCACCAAAAACCATAAGGAAAATGCTAAAAGCAATGGTTGCTTTGCTTAATGGAGCAAGTTAAAAGTGTTTGATGCTACTCTTAATAGTAGTCAGTAAAACAGTTTCCAGTAAAACTTAACTGAGAAAATAATTAACCCCATAATAACAGCATGCATGCAGATCCAGCTCAAATAATAGCAGTGTGATAGCTTTAATTTGTACTTCAGTATGTATTGGGTGGGTGAATTGTACACACACTGAGGGAGACTTTATTCCTTAGTCAATTTTATTATTCAGTAAAAAATTTGAAAATATAATGTCATGCGGCCTAAAATACCAAATAATAATTTTTTAAATATATTTTATTGATTTTTACAGAGAGGAAGGGAGAGGGAGAGTTAGAAACATCGATGAGAAAGAAACATCAATCAGCTGCCTCTTGCACACCCCCCACTTGGGGATGTGCCCGCAACCAAGGTACATGCCGCTGACCGGAATTAAACCCAGGACCCTTGAGACCACAGGCAGATGCTCTATCCACTGAGCCAAACCAGCCAGGGCCCAAATAATAACTTTTAGTATAATTGCTACTGTAATCAATCATTCAATTTATATTTATTAACCACCTACTACTTTGTAGCAGGTATATTGCTGCTTGGCTCTGAGAATACCAAATTAGAAATTAATGTAGTCCTTGTGTTCAAAGAGCTCGAGAAGAGTGGGAAAAATCACCAGATAAATATTTTTTAAATATATTTTATTAATTTTTTACAGAGAGGAAGGGAGAGAGATAGAGAGTTAGAAACATCGATGAGAGAGAAAGATCGATCAGCTGCCTCCTGCATACCCCCCTACGGGGGATGCGCCCGCAACCAAGGTACATGCCCTTGACCAGAATCTAACCAGGGACCTTTAAGTCTGCAGGCCAACGCTCCATCCACTGAGCCAAACCGGTTAGGGCAACAGATAAATATTTTAATTACAATACTATGGAAGAAGTTCCATATGACATAGACTGCTGGGTGTGCCCAAAAGCCTATTTCATTTTCTCTCTGTGAATGTAGCTAGAGTACATTTCCTAGACTCCATTGCAGCTAAGTATGGTCATGTGGCAAGTTCTTACCAATGGAATTTGAAAACGAATCATATTTGACACTTCAAGGCTGGCCCATAGAAACCATGCACAGGTGATATGATAGTCTCTCTCATTTCCTCACCTGCTGATAAATAGACATCTCAGGACCTCAAGGATAATAGAGCCATAAGATGAAAGTAGCAGGCATCACAGAAACTGCCCACCAGGCTATCTGCCAAATGCCCACAGTGAATGTTAAACTGAGTAAGAAGTAAATATCTATTGTTTAAAGCCATTGCTATTTGAGGATGGTTTGTTATAACAGACTACTCTCATTAACGCATACTCTCTGAAGAAAGGTGAGTACATGTACCAAAAACACACACACAAAAAGGGAGCACCTACTTCTTTGGGGGTCACACTGAAGTGGTCACTTTCTGGGTATTTAGGACCACTTTCCCTTTCCAATGGACAAGTTAAAAGTGCTTAGTGGTAGTCCCCCACATCTTTCAAAAGTCTTACCCAAAGTGAGACATGATTCTCTTTTGCTCTTTTTTAGATTCGAACACTCTAGAACTAAGCACTTACACCTAAAAACTGTAATGGGAGAGTGATAAAATCATGGCTCACTGGGTGGTGGGCCCTCCCGGCAAGTGCTTACATGAGATGATTGGAGTAGGTAGGTCACTGACTATATAGGTTGTGATTTCTGGTGCTTCTGGTTGTGTTTTCCTGAGAAAAGAAACCATGTACACTCACACAAGATACAGTGTGTGCTAACATGATTCTGCTATTCCATAGTCTTCATAGTCAGAATTTACAATTTCAGGAATCTCTTGATGGAAGAATAATTTCCAAGAAATTTGTTGTTTACTTTAGAAACTTCATCGACTCTCCTTAGAAAGCTCAAATGAGTTTACATGCCATAATTTTCTTGAGCCCTCATCTCAACTTGCTCATCTTGTTATCCACCAATTCTAAACAATTATAGCATGATCTGTACCCAGCACTAATCAAGCCCACTCATTGAAAAACCCACCTTCAAAAATCTCAAATATCCTGATGACTTTCCCTCCCCTTGCTAAGAAGCTACTTACTAAGGCTGTGAGGAGGGAATCTCTTCTCACTGCAATATGGAAGAAGCTCAACTGTGTCTTATCACCAGGTTGCCTAGATGATCTATTCGTTTCCTAAGGCCGCTGTAACATATCACCACAAACTGATTGGCTACAAGCATAGAAATTTGTTTTCTCACACTTCTGGAAGTTAGAACTCTGACATGAAGGCGGTGGCAGGGCCATGATCCTTCTGAAGGCTGAAGGAGAATATCTTTCTTTGATACTTCCTAGATCCTGGTAGTTGCCAGCAACTCTTGGCATTCTTTGGCTTGCAGCAGATCTCTCTTCTTATGAGGACACTAGCCATTAGATGAATGCCTTATCCTGTATGATCTAATTTTAACTTGATTGTACCTACAAAGACGCTATTTCTAAATAACATTATATTTGCTGGGTCCAGGTAGACATGAATTTGAGAGGTGGGGGGAGGCACTATTAAACCCAGGACTACAATATTTTGGAAAGCCAGAATTTGACTTCCCGCTTGCCCATATAACAGTGACTAAAATATCTTTTACTGTGGATTAAAACTCTTGTTTTTAAATTAGAGTTAAAATTCAGATGCCACTGGAGAGAAATACTGGTGCTTAAATTTACATTAAGCTGTAAATGACTGGCATTACAGTCTTTCCAGAAAGCGAGAGAGAACAAGCGCAGAAAAGCGTGCCCAAGGGAATTCTGTAACTATTACACACACACACATGCACACATGCATGCACACACACATGTGGACACTCTCATGCATGGGCATGCACATAGACAACACTTTTCAAATTTGGCCATTGTTCTAGCTAGTTTGACTCAGTGGATAGAGCCTTTCCTGCAGACTGAAAAGTCCCAGGTTTGATTACAGTCAAGGGCACATGCTCAGATTGCAGACCCCGTAAGGGGGCATGATTCTATCATTGATGTTTCTATCTGTCTCTCCCTTTTCCTTTCTCTTTGAAATCAATAGAAAAATATATTTTTTAACAGCTATTTTTTTTAATTTGGCCAAAAGGGCATACTAATTCTAGCCCAAAATTCTATCCCCTTTTGGCCTACTCTGTTGACTGAATTATTGCCCCAAAGGATTGGTGATTTGCGACCAAGGCAATGTATCCTTAGAAGTTCAGCCTTTACATGTAAACACTTTGGAGAGAGATGACACATTAAGACATTGTACAACATTAACATTTTCAGAAGATTCTTTAACAGATAACCAGTTATAAGAACCATCAGTGTAAACTGTCAGAGGTGGGCTTAGCAATATAGAAACCCCTAGCGTAGCTTCTTAGCTTCCTGGGGAGGAAGTTCTGAAGGAGAAAACCCTGATCACTGAAATACAGGCAGGTATCCCTTAGAATTATAATATCACAAGGCAAATCAATAATTTGTCAACATCAATGAATTTTTGTAACCAATGCTGAGTGCTATCTTTATTCATAACAAATCTTTCAATATTTTCTGAACTTTGCCATGAGCAGCATTGTTGCCTATTGAATTCCTGATACCTGTTTATGCTTCAGGTGTCTACCAAATTCAACTGAGAGGTCAACAAAACCCAATCTTCCTGAATCAAGAAGCCATGTGAAATTATCCCTTCCAATAAAGAAGAATGAACTTCCCTGCCCCCAGTTCCCTGATTAACACATTCTCTCACTCCACTACACAAAATTTGTTTCAAAATCGGATGCCACGTTTATTAATGACTAATACCAGCTTTACAACTGATATTTCTAATTTGTCTGGAAATTATCATTTTCTTGTTTTTCAATCTAAAACACATGAATTTCTCCAGAATTTTTAAAAGGCTACTATTTTCCATAAGTTATCAATGTTTGGTCATTTTTTTTCCTGAAAGTGTATATGAAGAGTTTTATTTATTTCAAATATTATTTTATTTCTATGGTTATGTCTCTGTAGTATATATTTCATATATGTGACCTTGGATATGAACTTGTTTCACATGAGCAAAAAAAAGAAATTATCCCACTTGATAAAAAAAAAAAGAAATAATAACTATCTTGACTTTTCATTCTCACTTTGGCATATTTGTCTAAATCTCTCTAATTAAAAAGAAATTCTTCTATTGCAGGATTTTAAAAATAACATAAGAATATACATAATTTATCACTATAATACATGCAATAAATATGTGTATCGGTGTGCACAATTTATAATGTCTTGGAAGATGGAAACCACCTATTTTGACTAAACAATTAGTGGGTAAACATGTGAGCTCCATATTCAGACCATTTGAGGTCAAATAACAAACTAGTTGTTTTACTTTGGGCAAAATACTTAACTTCTCTATGCCTCAGATGAGTGAGAATGTACTAAATCAATCTGTGCAGAGTGCTAGGAGCAGTGACTGAGTAAGTGTCCACTAAATGCTATCTATTAATATTGTTGTTAATCTCTGAGTCAACAATAAGGACAAACAAAATGTTCCCACCCTCAGTGTGCTTGAGGCCTGCTCAAGAAAGGCAACATAAAAGATAAGTAATCAATAATACAAGATCTGCTCTGCTATCAGACCTGAAAAGACTGATGTGAATCAAGGCTTAATTTTGAACTTTTGAGTAGAATGAAGCCTTGACAAATGAGTGATTCAGCAAAGTGATTAGGAGAATGAAAAGCATGCAAGGCAAGAGTACATGGCATGGAAATCAACACGAAGGCCATGATGTGTACTTCTTTCCTTCAATGAGGAGACATATTTTCCTAGACTTGTCCAAGTAGACAGTCAAGGCTGCTAATTGATAGCAGATCCCCATGTAAATTAAACTGCCAATCAAATGCTGTCATTAAGTTATATATTTAATCATCTTGCATATCAGCAACAAAATTATTTTTTATAAAGGTAAATCCAGCCACGACATTAACAGTGAGATTTGATTAATGATGTATAAAGTTAAGCATTCGTGAATTCATTCATTCATTCATTCATTCATTCCTTTGTTCTGTTGTTTACTCAATAGCATTTATGTTCTAGAATAAGCACAGCAGATGATACAGTATCTATATTTCAGAAGCTAGAGCAATGATTAAAACTGGGCTCTGTCCCCATGGAGCCCAAAGTGCAGTGAAAGTAATTAAACTGGTTTTTATTATTGTTCCATATAGACAATAAGCAACGCCATGGGAGAGAAATTGATCAAGTTCAATTGGAGCTCAGAAGTGGGAGAGGACACATCTGCCTGGGACAATCGGGAAAGATGATGGGTGGCACACAGACTTAGCTTTGAAAGTTATTTAAAATGGTGGATGAGCCCAGCTGCTGTGGCTAGATGGTTGAGTGTCGACCTATAAACCAGGAGGTAATGGTTCAATTCCTCATCAGAGCACATGCCTAGGTTGAAGGCTCAATCCCCAAGGTGGGGAGGGGGGCGCACACAGGAGGCAGACAATGAATGATTCTGACTCATCATTGATATTTCTATCTCTCTTTCCCTCTCTGAAATTAATAAAAAGATATTTTAAAAAGTCTTTTTACATGGTAGATGATATAATCCATAGTGAGAGACTGGATGGACAAATGAACTATTGGGCAGCAGTTCGGTATAGCTACAGCAAGGCTTTCCAGAACACATTTCCTGGAATGGAATGCTTTCCTTGGGAAGTTAGGAGGTATGTAAAAAGGGCATCTATGATTCACTAAGTTTGAAAAACATTTGGTTAAGCAAAATGAAACCAGCCTCCTTATTAAAAGATTTCTCAGAACTTTTAATATGGTAATTTGCATTATAAATCCTTAAGAGGGTAATGTATTATAAAGCCATTAATAAACTTATTTTACTCTGGAATTTACTCCCTTCCCAGAATATTTAACTAGACTATTATTCATTGAATATACATTGTAAAGTACTTGGTTAAAGAGATGGAAAATGCTTAGGGGATCTGATGGCAAAAGACTTAGAGAACCAAGCTCATGAATTCTGGCCTTTACTTGTTAAGTTTCAGAAAATCAAATCAGTGTAAGCGAAGCCAATGTTTGCTTATATGAACTGATTCATTATAGTGTGTATTCAAAACATAGCACAGGTCAATTGGGAGTCATTCTATCCTAAAGCATACTAGCCAGAGGAAAATTGAGAGAAATTTGCCAATATAAAACCTGTGATATTCAAAAGATCATGAGTCAACATTTTCATGAGTGGGACAACAATATGTTTTAGAGATTACAAACAGGAGAATAAACCTAAATGAACAGAATTGTTTTATGTCTCTGCATCCCAGCCCTTTTATTTCTACATTTATGCCCTGTTGACAAATAAAATATGATAATATAGTATATGGGAAAGGATGTTCAGTTCTGTAGCAAAACATGCTCTGTAGAAATCTAACTTATTGATATATGCTTTTATTATTATTTTCCTAATATGCCACTAATCTGTTTATAAAAGCAAAGAAATGGATTCTAGCCTTTGATATACATGCCAAACTTCAAGGAATTATAAAATTTACAAGCTGAAGCCAGTCATCTTTGGCTTTCAGAATGCTTTAAGGATAAGGAACCAAAGAGGTTTGAAATCCTTCAAAGAAAGATGCAACATGCTTAGCTCACATTAAAAATAAAAAAAATAAAATAAAATAAAAACTTGGAAAATTAAATTGGTTTAAAGAAGAATTTCACCCCCAGGAGAATGTATTTACTCAGCATCTACTTTCATTGCTCTTACACTCCATGAGTCATCAGGAAGTAAGACAAAGTCACACAAGAACACAGCATCCTCCTGAGATTTTGAAATAAATGGATTTGAAACTGCTCAGTTGATCCTACCTAGAGGATGATATATACACGAATTCAACATAAGGAGAGCTTGATCAGTGCAATTAAATGTAAGCATTGCACCTGTGGAACCTGGAACATGATGCTGCAGTGTGATTTATGAGACCAGAGTGGGTGGATTTCATTAATTCAAAGCCTTATTATCTTGCATCTTTGCCATATGTGGTTGATGTTTACCATCATTTTAATGGTGCTTACAAATAATGTCCCAATGAAATAAGGAACATATTTCTGAAGTTTCCACAAATGCACTGAGTGCCTACTATGTACCAACTATAGTATAAGCCACTAGGAAGTCAAAATTGAGTGATATTCAATCCAGTTTCTCTAAAAGTCAACTAAAACTCAGTATAATAAATCCTTTTCTAGAAGCAAGCACAGAGCTTATAAGGAGCTCATGGGAGACACACTATGCCAACTCAGAATTTGGAAGAGATGAATTTTAAGTGACTTCTGGAGTACTAGACAGATTTAGTTAGGCATAGCTTGGAGCAGACCTTGGAGGTAGCAGAAGCCAAGGTCCCAGAATCAGATAAGGACCCAATTTATTAGAAGAGGTACAAGTAATCTGTCCAACTGTTCTGCTCATTCTGATGATATAGAGTTTCTATGAGATTAAGAAACATGTGAAGTGGTACATATTTAATAATGAGATAAGGAATTTGAATTTAGACAAATCCAGTGACCCTTGCTTGTTAAAGTATTCCTTCACATGGTTAAATACTCTAGCTATAGGGAGGTCCTAATAGAACATAGAGATCTGCTCATTATAAGTTACTAGAATAGAATTATGACAAGGAGACAGATGTATCACCAAGCACAGTACATAGAGTGAAAAGTAGAAAAAATTAAGGGATGGACACAACTGGGATTTAAGAAACAAGAAGAGAGAAAAAATCGAGAAAGAAAACCTGAGAAATAGCAACCATAAAAGTTGGTAGGTGGAAAACATCGGTCATGGAAATCAAGTTACAAGAAGGGGGCATGGTCAAGAGTGACAACTGTAGCAGAGACATTTAGATGAAGATTAAGAAATATGAAATGAATTGAATGAACAAGAGATCACAGTGACTTTATAGGTTTACAATTAACATAAAAATGCAAAATGACAAACAACCCTCAAATTGGGGGCTTAAACAATAACAACATTAACTCATACTGATCTGCATGTTGCTGGAAGATCAACTGATGTAGTCTGAACTCAGCTGGAACCATTCTGCTCATCCACTTCCTTGAGCCATGATGCTAGTCCAGAAACATTATTTTCATGATATTATCAGGGGTCAAGAGGATAAACCCAACCACATAAACACTTCCAAGCATTTAGTCTTCTAACATTTAGTAACATTTCATTGGCCAAAGCAAGTAACAAGTTGAATCCTAAGTCAGAGGGAGGGACATACTCTGCTCCTTAGTTAAAGTCACAAATCAAAGACCTGGATACAGGGAGGGGAGTAGCTTTAGAGCCACTAAAGTAATCTATTGCAGTCTGCCTTTCTAGCCACAATTTTTATGTCCTTCTCACATGCAAAATATGCTTAGCCCCATCACAAGCACCACAAAATTTTCACTCAGTCATTCATTAAACTCTACCAGGATCCAGGATCTTGTGATCTAATATATCATGTTCATTTGTGACTTATTTTGAATGATCTGGAGATATTATCAAAAAAGATAAGTTATCTATTCTACACAAACCAACATACAATAGTAAAACAGGGGCAAGATAAGAGCAATAAACACTTCTATTTAAGGGAGAAAGGGAGGGAGGGAGGGAAGGAGGGAGGGAGGGAGGGAGTGGGGGGAGAGAGAGAAAGAGAGAGAGAGAGAGAGAGAGAGAGAGAGAGAGAGAGAGAGAGAGAGAGAGATGAGATAGCAGCCATTTAAACATCACAATTCTAAAATCACACTCAAAAATGTCCTCCAATTCTCTTACTCTTGGGACAGGGTAAGTTTATCAGGATGTGGAATGACTCCCAGTAATTGTTCTGTCACCAAAGCTCTGTCCATGCTCTGAACTCTGAAGCACCTTTTTTTTTTGTAACCACACAGACACTTCATTTCTTTAATATGAACTTTTCTCATTTCCTTCCTTTTGATTCAAACTGGCCTCATCCAGCACCCTGAAATACCCACCTCACTCTCCCATTCCCTTAATCATTAAGCCCTTAGGACAATATGGTTCTGATCAACATCAAGTAATCTCAGGAACATAGTCCCAGGTCTGTTGACCATTGAGACAAGTTTCAAACCAGAGATAACATCTAGGCCTCAGTTGTGTTTCAGGTTCACCCCAGAAAAATCAAATGATCCCAGCAACCAAACCCTTGCCAAATCAGACAGAATGATGCCATGGCTGACATCAGGAACAGATGCAATGATCAACTACTCCCTACTCTAGCCCTAATCAGTTAATAGAGATCATGGTCTTAACTCCATCATGATTAATGACTTTTCCCCTTTATGTAACCCATCTCCCAGAAACCATGGTGGAGCCAGGTCTTTGAGTAAAGCCTCACTTATGAATCTGGATTTGATGCCATTTTCTTAAAGAATAAACCTTACTCTCTTGGTTGCTAACTCCTGTTTATATCTAACTAGGGGCCCAGTGCACAAAAATTTGTGCACTGGGGGGTGGGGGGGGTGGGAGAGTCCCTTAGCCCAGCCTGTGCCCTCTCACAGTCTGAGACCCCTCAGGGGATGTCCACCTGCTGGCATGCCTGGGCAGCCTGGGTGAGGGGCTGATGGCTGTTTGCAGACTGGCCAAGCCCTCCATTGGGAACCCTCACCCCATGTGGGTGTGGCCAGCCTAGGTGAGGGGCTGAGGGCCATTTTCAGGCTCCCCAGAGCTCCCATTGACCCAACATCCCAGTGAGGCTGGCTGGAATTAGGTCTCTGGGGTTTATTTATTTCCTATAATTGAAACTTTGTTGTCATAAGCAGAGGCTCAGCCGACCTAGGCAAGCAGTTTCCTCCATCGCTGGCCTCCTGTTTGCTTCAGCTCTGTGGCTTCTATAATTGAAACTATGTTGCCTTGAGCAGAGACCCAGCTGGCCTAGGCAAGCAGTTGCAACGGAATCCTCCTGTTTGCTCCAGCTCTGTGGCTGCCAGCCTTCATCTTGGCTGGGTGAATTTGCATAAATCCACTGATTGGCTGGGGGCGTGGCTTGGCTGGGGACATGGCTTGGGTGTCTCGGAGTGATGGTTAATTTCCATATTACTCTTTTATTAGAGTAGATTGGGCTTTTATGCATACAGATGAAAAAAACCCTTTAGTTCAGTAACATTTCCCATCATATCCCCTTGGTTATTAAGAGGAGAATTGTGAAAATATGACATTTCTTGTGGCTGAGCAACTTCCTGCCTGTAAAAGCTGGGGTCCAATGATCTTCTTACATTTTTAACAGTGTCAGAATAGTAACAAATGTGTTAATTGAGTTCTTTAAAACCTTTAGTGGATTTTTCTTTTCTTTTCTTTTTTGTAGGTAGCTCTACCAGAGTTTTCTAATAGCACTTTCTACAATGATGAAAATATACTTCATCTGGACTATCTATACCAGTAAACACATGGCTATTGAGTAGTTAAAGTGTATTTAGTATGACTGTGAACTAAATATATAATTATAATTAATTTTAATAGACACTTGTGGCTACTGCCTACCATGTAGGAAAAAATGGCTAAGACTTAATTATGTATTTTGGGAACATTAGTTCTGCCATGGGGTCATAGCCTTAATCCTCATAAAAGCTCTTTGGTCCAACAAAAATACTATAAAAGGTAATACTATAATTTTTTTTAGAGTTCTTATCAAAAATCTATAGACTTTAACTATAGACCTGTAGAACCTGTGTCATAACCTTTAGTTGCTCTTTGATTGGGGGCCTTATACATATCAGCTATACCCTAAAGATTTTATCTTCACCCTCAGGATTTATCAGAATTGAAGATTCTTTTGCTGTCTGGAGAAGGTGGAGATAAGGGCTGCTTTTATTTTCCAACCAAACAGAATATGAACTCTATATTTCTTTGAAAGTTTGCTTATTATTTGATCAATACTTTCCTAAATTCGTATCTTACTTTTTGAAAAACACCATCTCAAATACAAGTAAACACCAAACAAACAGCAACAACAACAACAAAAACACCAGAATATACCCTCAACATTTTTCTAAGTGCTCTGCTTGCCCAAGAACAAAAAACATTTAAGTACATTTTCTAACTTTCCAGTTACTATAACCAATGGTTTTACTAATTTGATAAAAGTTGGTATTTTTCCTGTTGGAACTTGCTACAGTTTTTAATAACTGGCACATCAGCAAGATGATCAGTTCATGAGGAATTGGATGAAAGTTGGTTAATTTGATTTCAATTGTGAAGTGTGGATGTTGCATAAATGGGTAATTGTGTATAAAGGCTTGTTCTTGAACTTTCTTTTTAAGAAAATACTCTTAGAACACAGATAATTACTTTATCCTTACCAGTGACCTTAATAAAAGCATAAAAATGATGTTCATACAATCAGTAGATGACATTAAATTGAGTATGGTTGCCTATAACACAGGATAAAAGAAAGACAATTCAATTGAACATGTGACTAATTAGAAAAATAGTCCATCAGAGAAAGAATAAAAGGCACTAGGGATAATTGTTAGCATTTGTACTGAAGAGCTTGAAGCCATCAGAGGAAGAAAGTCTGGTTAGACATAAGTACAGCATAAACAATGGGGTTATCAAAGCGGTGACAAGCTGAAAGAGAACCATTGCTGTTTGGTTGAACCTTCATTATTATCAATTATTAATTGATTATAATGGATAATTAATGATAATAAGTAATAATATTGATGACATAAATATAAGAGAGGAACTTCAAATAATAAAGCTGACTTGTAGACTAGCATAGATTAGAGATGAAGTTAACAGGCAGTACCATTACATTGGCATTCATATTTGATGTTGACGCTTGCTTTTATTTATATTGTAGCTGCCTATTTAGCTGGACAAGGAGGTTCTTAAGAGAATGAGCAGTATTACCTATTTTTTCACATATCTAAATATACTTATTAAGAGCCAAAGTTGTAAGATACATAGTGAAGAAAGAGATGAGAATGAAATGCATCTTTTTTTTTTTAATATTATGGAAAAGGAAATAAAAAGATGAAGACTGCTTACCAAAAGCAGGGCTCTTTCCAGATTCCCGTTAGTGTCTGCATGGGATTCAGCCAATGGAATATTTAATATTAATTTTATTTCTTAAGAGAGCTATGGATTTTTTTCATGGGGAAATAGTACAAGTGTGAATATGCTGCCTACATTTGGTACTTTTTTCCTGCAAGAAGGTATCTATTGCCAGTAAATGGCTGACATGAGCGGCCTTCGTTTCTGAGAAACAGGAGAGATGACCTAGCCCAATGCCTTCGTATTCTGGATGTTGCTTATCTAAAGTCAAATCCAATGGGGGCCTTATTATTAACACTCATCACGTTTGGTTTTCATTTATTTATGCTAATTTATTCCATGGCCTGTTGTTCATCTTTTCAAGATAGATTATTTCTAGTGACTGATAAGGGTGGGAAAACAGAGGAAGAAAAAAATCAGTTATCACATACCTCTTAGGCCACACAAAGGGGTGGCCAGGGAGAGCCATTATGTAGCAGGACAACACAGTGAGTGCTTAGCATAAGCATACTTTATGTTTCTTGATTTTACTATTCTCATGCAAGCCCAAAGATCCCTGACAGGTTATCAGTGATAATTTTTCCAGACATGTAAATTCAAATCATGGGCTCTTTGAAACTGGTAAGAAATAAAGGAAGTCATTTACTATACTACTTACTCAGCGTTGAGCTATAGTATCTGTTTAATAGGGCACAAGAATGCATATTCATTCATTTATAAATAGAGGCTACAAAAGGTATTTTAAAATAGACTTATCTACTAATATTTATTAAGAACCCGTGACGGGCTAAAAAGGACAGGTTTTCTACCATGTACAAAACTGACATGATCTCTGGCATTCTATTATTAATAATAGTTGATATCTACTAAATGCTTCCAACATGCCAGATGCCATTCCAAATATTTTGTTTATAATAATTTATTTTCTCTCCTTAACTACTCAAGAGGCAGATGGCTCTTATCATCTCTATTTTAAAAATAAGGAAACTGAGGCCCAGAATAAATAATTTGCTCCAAATCATTCATCTAGGGATCTAGGTAAAATAAAAGATAAAGTCAGAGAGCTAATGCAGATCAAATAATGAGATATAAACAACATTGTGAAGACTTGGGCTTTCATCTGTTTCACAAAATATCACTTCATTTTTAACAGGATATCATCCTAGCTGCTTTGATGAGTGTAGCCTGAACAGACAGGATGAAAAGAGACTTTTGGAGAAAATAAGTGAGATAATGTAGAATGGATTAAGCATAAAAGCAGTGAATTTGGTGAATGGATGTCAGACTTGGGGCACATTTTAAAGGTAGGCTCAAAAGACATTGGATGTGGAGTTTTGGAGGCGCATCAGGAAAAATTGATCCAAGCAGATGGAGTTACTATTAACTGGACTAGAAGCACTGTGAAAAGAAAACTAAGAGTTTGGTTTTGGTCATGATAAACATAACATGCCTGTTGGAGAGCTGCATGATGAACTAACATTGGAATCTATGAGTCTGGAGGTCAGGAAAGGGGCTGGAAGTATATATTTAAATTTTGGAATCATCCTCATATGGTCATGAGCCTGGATGACATTAACAATAAAGCGTGTTCAGATTAAAAAAAAAAAAAAAAGGAGCCCAAAGATTGAGCCCAGAAAAGTTTACCTTAACAAAGTAAGGAAGATGTCCTAGCGAGTTTGGCTTAGTGGATAGTGCATTGGTCTGCAGACCAAAGAGTCCCAGATACAATTCTGGTCAAGAGCGCGTACCTTGGTTGCAGGCTCCTCTCTGGCCCTGGCCCTGGTTGGAGCTCATACAGGAGGCAATCAATCAATGTGTTTCTCTCATATCGATGTTTCTCTCTATCTTTCCCTCTCTCTTCCACTTTCCCTTAAAAAAAAAAAGCAATGCAAAAATATCCTTGGAGGAGGATTAACCAAAAAGAAGAAAGGAAGGAAGGAAGGAAGGAAGGAAGGAAGGAAGGAAGGAAGGAAGGAAGGAAGGAAGGAAGGAAGGAAAGAAGGAAGGAAGGAAACCAAGAGCCTAAACTCATTTTAAATATATGAGTTAGTTTTCATTTTGAAAGAGTATAAGTAATGAAATTATCTGAAGATATTTAAGGGACTAAAATAAATTTATTTTTAGGGCTATGATATGAATTCCCTCAAAAAAGCTGAGCAACTCATTGTCAGGAAATATGAAGAATTAACTACCCCAAGAGAATCCAACAAGGTTTCAAGGCTTTCTTTCTATAACTCTATCAGTTGTATAACTCAACTCTTTAGGACCAAACTTCCAAAATCCTAAACTATGACTGGCTCAGATTACCCAGAAGTGCCTATCCCAATCAATAGTAGCCCAGGCCATGTTGTAAAATCGTGATTATCAGGAAAATTCTGTCAGTTTCTAGAGGAGAATTATAAATTTGGTAAAAAATTCTTATAAAAACACTTGAAAATATGTTTTGACATTCAGATATGTTGGTTTAGTTATTTAAATATATTAGCAATTTTTAATGGTTGTTATAATCATCTTTCCCATTTCTGGCCCAAGGATAAACAATTCAGAGTTTTGACTTAATGAGATTTCCCTAATGCCCATCTCTTGACAATTAATAACAATCTATCAATAACACTATGGAGCTAAATTTTTGTCCCTTAAATACATTATTTTATTAAGATATGTAACTTATTGGACCCTCTTTCACTTAGATCTTTCATTAAATGTATAAATCCCTTAGTTTTCTCATTTCCAAAGACAAAAGATTCTTGACTACCCAGACCCATTACAAATGAATAGGCAATATGAGAAAGAAAAATAGTAGTGTAGGAAGCTAAAATTTAAACTTTATTTCTGGTTTATAGCCAATCATTAAACCCTTCTCAAAATATTTAACATTTTATATCTCATTTTTTCACCTCTATGGACAATATTGAATTTTTTTCAGAAATGGCAAATTGTTTTATCTCATTCCAACTCCAGGTGATGCTATACTGAGGAGAGCTCTGAGGTCATATATAAGATCTGTTGGAAAGGCAGCATTAATTTGATCAGTTAATGAGCACTGCTGTGCATGTTGGAGGTGTTAGACCTGATCTGGCAAGATATTTTGCTAGGCCCTTGCCATGTAGGAACTGGATGGTTTCGTCATTCAAAATGCATTTATTGAGTATGTGCCAAGGCATCAGGCAAGGAGGAAGATACAGATGGATTAATCAGGTATGGTTCCTTATATGGGTCAAAGTCATTTTTTAGCAAGCATGGTAAGAGTTTCTAAAGTTTATTCAAGCTCTAATGCTGTATGAATTTGTGATTTCTCTGCAGATAAAATATGTGGATATTGCAGATAAATTCTTTATTCCCTTACTTAACATTATCACTATCTCTAATATACACAGGGATGACTACATAGAGACAGACAGCCTCATGGTTGGGTGGTGGCTCTGTGAGCAGGAATGACAAGCAAAAATCATACTGCAAAACCAATCAAAGATGATGAAATTGCTTCCACAGCCTCATGGGGCAGACCTCAGCTCTGACTGCCCATATCACCAATGCAGTAACCCTAAAATTGCTGCTTTTCTACAATGAGTGTCGCTGCCATCTAACCAGACACTCTAGAATGGATTTTGCATACTTCCTGTTCCTGCACTACTAGTTTTTAATTTAAAGTTTAAAGTGGGCTTCTCTGAGGGTAGGTTGGGGGGGGGGTGGCAATCATATACAGGCTCTGCATTAGCTGCAAGGAAAATGGTATCTTCAATTCCCATAATGGGCTCTGATTACCTGGGAGAATCCCAAATTTCCCTATTCTTTCCTTCCTGGCACTGTACTCTCAGATATATGTTTTTTTTTCAATTAAAGTGCTATTGTTTAGACATCAATTTCCTATAAAATTAGCATGAATCAGAATCTCAAATATGATTTCTTGCATACAAAATACAATTGAGTTTGTAAGTGTGTAATGCCAAACTCTGATGTAGAGCAACTTTATCAGGAAAAGGTAGTGCCTTATAGAATCTCTTGGCAGTCATCCAACTGGACTCCCAGTAACACCTCGGTATCACCACATGCTAGAGAGCATTTTCCCTTTTGCAGACTTCAAAACTAGGAGGTGTCAGGTGTTGTTGAATGAAACCAGCTGGTGCCATTGACATACTTGCTATCCTGTAAATTGGAAACACTCAATCACTTTGCCTACCAAAGAAATTTACCTGGTAAACCTTGAGAAGCAGTTTACTCCCTCCTAAGTAGCATGATATAGGTTCCCCTATGCAGTTTTCTTCTACTTGTCTCCTCTAGTAGCTCAATGCCTGTTTTCTCTGCTTCCTATTTAGTCAGCAGGCAATTGCCAGAATAATTTCTAAAGCACTGCATCAAGAGTGTCCATCTCCAACATTGAAACTTTCCTGGGGCTCCATGTTCACCCAGTAAATTAGGTGAAACCTCCCAAACTGGGATGTAAAGCCTTTTATAACCTGGCCGCTATCATCATTTCAAAAGTATTTCCCTCCATTTCTCCCCATACTTTTCCTCCTATATGTCCTCACCATTCTTCTCTTACCTGGAATTCCCTCACTTCTGTTTAACTCTCAATCCTTCCAACTCCTGCCTACATGAATCCTTTAAACAGAACTTCCTTAGGCTTTCAACTAGAATTACTTTCTTCCTCTTTTACAAAAACATAGACCTATGTACTTTTTTCCCCAAGTATTGTTCACATTCAATATAATTCTGTATTAGTTTCAGGTGTACAACATAGTGGTTAGACAATCATATACTTTACAGAATGGTCCCCCTGATATTTCAAGTATCCCCCTGGCCCGTACATAGCTAGTATATTATTTTTCCCCCATTGACCTCTTCCCAGCCACTCCCACACCCCTCCCCCCAGCACATGCCCTTACTCCCCCTAGTGTATTTGTCCATTGGTAATGCTTATATGCATGCATACAAGTACTTTGGATGATTTCTTATGTATTTTTAAAATTTTTTCTGATTTACATAGACAAATGTGTGGATTATAGAAGTTAAATTTTGTGATTTTTGACCCATGCAACTACCACCGTACTGAAGCATAGATAGTTTCTACCATACCAGAACATATCCTCATGCATCTTTCCAGCAAGTCTCTCTCCTCAGAGGTGACCATTGTTATAACTACTATCACAATGGCTTTGCCTACTATAAAGCATCTTATAAATGAACTCATGCAGTATGTACTCTGTTGTGCTGTTGTTGTTTTTTCCCCCACTCAGAATGACGTTTTGAGATTCTTTTATGTGATTACTGGGTGCAACAATAGTTTGTTTCTTTTTATTGTCGAGTCCTATCCCATTGTGTGAATATAACACAATATGTTCATTCTTTTTCTAATTCCAATGTTTCGTGTATTTATTTGTCCACTACCTCAATCCATCAAAAAAATGAGTCATAACATTACTGATACCTTTCTTCTGAACCATTACAATGATTTTGGAATTGTCTTATTTCCTTTCTGTATTGCATTCCCTGTAGAAGGAAGGAAATAAGAAAAAAGTACATTTATTTTATTCTGTTATATTCTCAGTGCTGTGCTACGGTACTTCATTTAATCCTCAGCACACCACAATGAGGTAGACATTATTGTATTTTACAAATAAGAAAACTGAGACTCTAAGGTACTAAGTAACCTGCCTTGGGTTAGACTTTAAGCAGAGGAAGCAAAATTTGGATACTCCTGTTATACTTTGAACCCTGTGAAAAAATCCTGCTATTGTGTCTAGTACATACTTATTCATTGAATTGAGGGATTCATTTTGTAAATGTCCTTGAAAAGATCCAGTAAGATGCATTATAAAAGATAAATAAGTAAAGCAAAATTACACAGCAAACCCATGTGAAAAACTATCTCACCAACCAGCACTACTCAGTTGGATGATGCGCCTCAAAGTCATGGCCATCAGTATTCCCAGAACTGAGCAATCTTTGGGTGCTACTACTAACGTTATTGTTATTATAGTTATTTCCCAGGTTCCATTTACTGAGCCTTCCATCGTTTCAAATCCTTCTTCAGTACCATCCTTATGAAACACTCCTATAGAATACAGCAGAAATAATATGAATTAACATTTTGGAATTTTTGTACAAATTTCACTTGCATTCACTTACTATCGCTATGAGCCTGCATAAATCACTTAATCTCTCTAAACCTAATAAGCGAGAAAAGAAATAAACAAGATTATCTCAGATGAAAATAACATTAGAAGTAAAACTAAGAGGACGATGTGATTCATATTAAAAATGAGCAGGGGAGCATCAGAACAGGTGGTCAGAAAAAGAAGCATTGAAAAAGTGATGGTTGAGAACTAAATGATGTGCAAGTGTCCAGCTATGTGCAAATCTGGAGAGTGGGTCCTCTAGGCAGAGAGAAAATCAAGTACAGGAGTCATGAGGTAAGAATGAGATTACATATTGAAGAAAAAGAAACATGATTACATGGCTAAAGAAGAGCATGAGAAGGAAGCTGTGAAAAGGAGTACAGATTTTATTGGAATGAAAATTCATTGGAGACTTTTAGAAGGGAAGTGACCTAACTTAATTTGCATATAAAATATTTGTGATTGTTTAGGTGGCAATGGATTTTTTTAATTTTTTTAATTAAATCTTTATTGTTCAGATTATTACAGATGTTCCTTTTTTTTAACCCCCATAGCTCCTCTCCACCTGGTTCCCCCCCCCCACCCCATGCCCTTACCCCCACCACTGTCTTCATCCATAGATGTAAGATTTTTGTCCAGTCTCTTCCCATACCTCTCATGCTCCCTTCCCCCAGAGAATTTGTCAGTCCATTCTCTTTCAATGCCCTTACTTCTATTCTATTCACCAGTTTATTCTGTTCATCAGCCATTTCTATTGACTTGTTATATTCACTTGTTGATAGATATGTATTTGTTGTCACTTTGTTGTTCATACTTTTTATTTTTACCTTTTTCTTCTTCCTCCTCCTCTTAAAGAATGCCCTTCAGCATTTCAAATAATCCTGTTTTGGTAGTAATGTACTCCTTTAGCGTTTTCTTGTCTGTGAAGCTCTTTATCTGACCATTAATTTCACATGATAGCTTTGCTGAGTAGAGTAATCTTGGTTGTAGGTTCTTGCTATTCATCACTTTGAATATTTCTTGCCACTCCCTTCTGGCCTGCATGGTTTCTGTTGAGAAATCAGCTGACAGTTGTATGGGTACTCCCTTGTAGGTAACTAACTGTTTTTCTCCTGCTGCTTTTAATATTCTGTCTTTTGCCCTTGGCATTTTAATCATGATGTGTCTTGGTGTGGTCCTCTTTGGATTCCTTTTGTTTGGAATTCTCTGTGCTTCCTGGACTTGTAAGTCTATTTCTTTCACCAGGTAGGGGAAGTTTTCTGTCATTATTTCTTCAAATAGGTTTTCAATCTCTTGTTCTCTCTCTTCTTCTGGTACCTCTATAATTCTGTTGTTGGTATGCTTAAAGTTGTCCCAGATGCTCCTTACACTGTCTTTACACTTCTGGATTCTTTTTTCTTTTTTCTCTTCCAGTTGGGTGTTTTTTGCTTTTTCATATTTCAAATCTTTGACTTGATTATTGCAAACCTCTAGTCTGCTATTGGATCTCTGTATAATATGACTAAGTTTATCGGTGGATTCTAGAAAATTCTTGAAAAACCTTAAAACCGTAGTTCTGAACTCTGTATTCAGTATTTTGCTTTCCTCCATTTCTATCATTTGTGATCTGTTTCTTTGTCTCCGCATTTTGGCTGCTTCCCTGTGTTGATAGAATGGCTTTCTGTGCTAGGTGTCCTATAGGGCCCAATGATTCAGCCTCCCAATCACCTGGGATGGATACTCTTATTGTACGCCTTTGAAGGCTGGGTGCACAGTCTTGTTGTAGTTATCACTGAGAGGTATCACTGGGAGGAAATACCCTGCAGGCCTTTCTCCTTGTTGTTTGGAGTTTGGAACTTTTGGAGTTCTGTCCCAGCTGCAGTCCCTTAGGTTATGCTGCAGGCAGGCAGGCAGACACACAGCTTAGGAGGGGGTTGTAAGTTGGGTGAGGGCGGGGTCTCAGAATCACTGGGGCGGAGCAACCTGCAATGGCTGCCCCTCCCCTGACTCCTTGGCTTCTCCAGCTTTTGGCGTCTCCACGCCCTGGTGTCTGCACACCTCTGAGTCCCCGAGTCTCCATGTCAGTGATTGCTGCAAACAGCTCTGCTAGAACGCCACTCATCTTCCGCCCCGTTGGCCAACAGTCCACATCGCATTCAGTGTGACCCCGGAGTTCATAATCTCCTTCCAATCCGTGGACCCAGGTGCTGCCTCAACCCCCTTTTGCCCATGTCACCTTCGTTTCGCGCGTGTCCGTACTTCTCAGTTTTGGCACCGGGAACTTCTACTCAGTCTCAATGCATTTCTTCTCTTGCCTTCTAGTTGTAAAGCTTCCACTCCCTTGGTTCTGAAGGATGGCTGTTTATCTTTATAGTTGTATTTTTATAATACAACTATAAAAAAAGTAGTTGTTGGAGGCTGCACATTTAGATATATACCTCATGCCGTCATCTTGGTTCTCCCGGTGGCAATGGATTTTAATGGAAGAAGTGCAATACCAGGACAACCAGTTGGGAGCCTCTTCCAGGATCCTAGCAAGAAAGATCATATTGCCCTAACCAGTTTGGCTCAGTGGATGTAGCGTCAGCCTACAGACTGAAGGGTCCCGGGTTCGATTCCAGTCAAGGGCATGTGCCTTGGTTGTGGGCACTTACCCAGTGGGGGGGTGCAGGAGGCAGCTGATCAATGTTTCTCTCTCATTGATATTTCTAACTCTCTATCCCTCTCCCTTCATCTCTGTAAAAATCAATGAAATATTTTTTTTTTTTTAAAAAAGATCATATTTTGGATACAGATAGTAGAGATCAGAAAAGTGGACTGAGGTTGTATTTTGAAAACAGAATTTGTTGACAGAGTAGACGTAAGTGTGATATAAAGGAAAAACCCAATGAGATTCTTTTGTTTGGTGCTTGAATAAGTAGGTATTATCACTTGCTAAATGGAGAAACAGGAGGAGAAACTGATTTATGTGAAGAGGGAAATGAAGAGTTTGTTTTGGCCATTCCCAGTGGAGATACCCAGTAAGTGGTTGGCTATGTGTTTGTAACCAAGTAGACAAGCCAGAACAAGAAGTTTTTAAATTGGGACGTCAACTACTCAGCGAATGATGGTTAAAACCACAAGGGCAGATTAGATCACCTAGGAAACAGGGCAACTAAGGCAAAGTAGAAGAACCTAGTGCTAATCCAAGAGGAAACACAATAGTTAAAGGTTGGATAGGAGAGGATATTGCAAAGGCTCCTGGGAAACCAGAGTTGTGATATCACAGTGATAAGAAAAAACAGTATTTGAAAGACAATGGTGTGGTCACTATGTCAATGGATGCTGAGAAACCCTATAGAGCAGCTGACAAATGGCATTGAATTTGGCAGTGTGATTGCTAGCTTTTCAAAGATGAGTCAGTGGGGTGCGGAAAGTGAAGAGGTAGGGAATGACGCCCAGGCAGAGTGCACTGAGAAGAGAATGGGACATGAGGAAGTGGAGATATGAATAATCTATAAATTCTGATGTGAAGGAGAACAAAGAAATTGAGTAGGATCTAGAGGGAGACCAGTGAAAATGTGTTTTTTTATTTGTTTATTTTCATGTTATTTGAGATAAGAGATAAAATCCTATTGGTTACTACTATTTATTTTGTGATTATTACGTGACAGGTTCCCTTCTAAATGCATTTTCTGATTTTACTTTTAATCCTCCCAAAACCCCTATGAGGTAAATAATATTATAATCCTCAGTTTATAAATGAGGAGAGACAGAGAGAGGTGAAGTAATGTGCTTCACCCAGCACTGAAATCAAGGCAGCCTAACTCCAGAGTTTAGAATTTTATTTACTTATCTTTTAAATTTATTGTTTAAAGTATTACATATGAATCATTTTCCCCATTAACCTCCCCCCTCACCCGCACTTCCCCCTCCCCAGCACATGCCCTCACCCCCACTCTCCTCATTGACTGTGTCCATGGATTATGCTTATATGCATGCATACAAGTCCTTCGGCTGATCTCTCACCCACCCCTTCCTGCTCTCTGCTATGAACTGTCCCTCACTCTGCTAGTCTGCCTAACACATGTATTGTTATGCTGATTGCCAGAATAAGAGAGTAACATGTCAGAAAACAAGTCTTTAAGAAGGCAAGATTGAAGAAACTCGAAAGCAAAATGGCACAGATTACTGGCACAGATTACGAAGGGTCTCCTCACACCACAGGGAAGGAGAGAGCATGGATCTGATAGGTTGGTGTGGGAATACAAAAGCATTACTGGAGGCACATTTCCTTCTCACTAAATTATGAAGTCAGGTCTTCTGGATCTTTCCTACTAAACCATAAAGAAAAAGGGGTGCTTGTGTTTTGATCCTAGAGGGAAAACAAACAAACAAACAAAAAAAAAAAAACCAAAACAGAAAACAAGGAGAATCCCAAAGAGAACCCCAAGGAAGCAGAGTAGGGTCAGTTTGGCAGTGTTGAGTGCCCCTTTGAGACTGATGATCATGAATTTAAAGTGAACTTGCTGGTTGTGTGTTTTTCTCCAGACCTATATCTGCTTGGGGACAGACAAAAGTGGTTGGGTTTATCTGAATGAGGCTTAATCAGGCATGTAAGATAGAGAAAGACAGGAATACATAAGTTAGTAGTGTTAAGTGCTCCAGGGGCAGATGCTCATATGAAGTTTTGGGTCAAAGACGCTTATTCTGAATCAGCTCTTGTGAAAGGAAGTGAAGGACTCAGGATTCAGCAGAGAGAGGAGTTCATCTGAAATGTAGAAACAAGAAGAAATTTGGTCAACCTGGTGGGGAGCTACCAGGGCCCTAGCTACCTTTGATATACTTACTTGCCTTGCTCAGTCAATAGGTAGGAACTGCCCCAGGATGCCCTAATAGGTTTGGCTCAGTGGATAGAGTGTCGACCTGTGGACTGAAGGGTCCCAGGTTCGATTCCGGTCAAGGGCATGTACCTTGGTTGTGGGCACATTCCCGGTAAAGGGTGTGCAGGAGGCAGTTGATAGATGTTTCTCTCTCATCAATGTTTCTAACTCTCTATCCCTCTCCCTTCCTCTCTGTAAAAAATCAATAAAATATATTTTTTTAAAAAGACCTGCCCCAGCAGTGGTGAGATTTCAGGCGAGGTGATTCTGCAGTTGGTGCCAAATCTGAAGGAGCTGAGAGCATGATCTGCCTAGTGATAGCACTCCCTCCCTACCTTGGTCAGCATATCCTTCCAAAGGGGGGGCCTGGACAGCCCACCTCTGTGTCTATTAGAGAGCACAAGAGTGAAAGAAAAAGTAGCTACCATAATAAAGAATTCAAGGTTGATAAGGAGAGAAGCAGAGCTATGAGAGAATGATTCCTTCTTCATATTACACGGAGCGTGGTGTGGAAGGAATGGTATAAAAGGTATCAAATAGGTCTGAACAGTCCCAACTGAGGCAGATTAAGCCCATCCTCAACATTAGTTTGAAAGTAATCTCCAAGAGTCTGCAACCCTGAGGCAGTCTTAACACTCAGACACACCTTTGCATATTACAACTTTCCTCACACACACATTTGGTTGTTATCCAAACCCCCACAGAAATACTCTGAATATGGGATGTTCCCTTTATCATGGGAGGTGAGAGCTACTTAAGTTTAAGGAAACTATCACTTGCCTGGATGACTTAAATGTGATCCTGGAACAAATTAAGGGGACAAATCAGTTAGCCTCCTAAACAGTCTCACTTTCTGGAGATAATTATGACTTCACTTGATGTTTGTGATTGTACACAAGTTTGAGGAAGTTGAATAAAGCATTAGTTTGAAGATAATTTAATTATCAATTTGGACTCACACTTTGAGGGCAGAGTAAATCAGAATATAATATCAAGCAAGCCTTTTACTTCCCTGCCACAGAATAGTGGGTGGTAGAATATCCATTAATATCATATCCTTTTCCTTACAAGGATATTAGTCCCCTTGAAAGAGACTCCTGGTTAGAGACCTCATCTAATTCCTGCCAACTCTTCCCTCCACCTCAATGCAAACATTGTGACTGTGTCATCTAGTAACAGGAGGTATAATATGTTACGGTACCCTCTTTATTTTCGGGAAATTACATGGCTAAAAGCAATAGTTTTTGTTGCTAACAAAAGATTGTTTCATCTTTGCAAGAGCTTTGCACTCAAGCAAAAAAAAAAAAAAAAAAAGAATTATTGTAATGGCAAATTTAACAGCCCGGGCTATTAGCAGCTACGTTGAAACCAAGTCTTTACCCTAGTTACTATGTTTAGGCTTGAAAATGAAAATATCATTTCAAGATGGGATAGAAATGCTCACCAGGCTTCTCACACAGGAAAGAAACAGTTGCTGAAAAGAGTTGGAATTGGTTATAAATACAATGCAATTATCCTGTTGAAAACATTGGCTAGAGGAGTATTTTCTAAAGATAGAAACCAAATAGGCTGAAACTACTTCAGTGAGATTTCTCCTTCCCTCTCCCTCCTGCCCATGCAGACTCCAACAACCCCAAACACACACACACACACACACACACACACACACACACACACACAACCAAATGGAAGAAATTTAATATTCTTAATCAACCAATCCCTGACAAGTATTTATCACTGAACACCTGCTCACTGCTCAGAGAGAGGAAGCATGCTGAATTAGGAGCTGGGACACTCCTGCTACTGCCACATTTGCGACCTTGAAGAAACCTCACTTGAACTTCTTTTCTCACCTATATATTACAGTCCCTTCCGATCTAAAATTTTATAATATTCCCATTTGAATTTAAAAAAGAAAAGGTCATCTCTGGTATTTTTGCGTGTGAGTCTAACAGCCATATATGCATCACAGAATGAGCAAAGGGTCTATTCAGCCAAGGTGGGAAGAAAGTCAGGGAGACAGAGAACCAACGATTTGAGGTGTTTGCTTTGTGCCAGACATGACGCGAGGCACTTTACACACCTAGGCCTCCTCTCACCCTCTCTAAACCCCCGTGAGACTATATTCACTATCGGATGGCCCAAAAAGAAAGGTCAGATTGTCAGAACAGTAACTGTGGACCCTACGAGAGCACCGGAATCCCAGGCAGGGTCACATTATGATTCAAAGCCTCACCTTATGTTTTTTGTCACACACCCCAAACTTCCCCCTACTTGTAGAGTAAATTAAGCCATGAGAACTCCACAGAAGAAATTCATTTCTTTCTGTTTTAGTCTTTCAAGATATCTCCTTTCATAATGAGACATTTAAAAATTGAAAATGTAGCATCTATTGGAGTCAGCCTGAGCTGGAATGCCAAGTCTGTAATTCCTTTAAGAGCTCTGAGCCCTGGTGCCCTATCTGTAAAGTGAAGAGAACACTGTCTTACATTTCTGTGAGGATTTAATGAGCTCACGTGCGTTAAGTATTCTCTTCTCCACCTCTTTCCTGTGGCCAACATAGTAATTCTCTAACATAAATTAATTGCCAGCACACATGTTGGGAATATGATGTGAGGACAAATTCCCTGTCCCTGTGGACATAAAATAGAGGTTATGGAGAAAGCAGTCATGTAACATGGGCACTAACTTCTTACACTATCCCGATCTATGTGAGAAGTAATGCCCACCCACTAGTCCATTTATATGCCTGCCTCTCCCAGCCTCCTTGTAGTTAGATGGATGTAGTTAACTTGTCCTAACTTGTAGATCTTCTAGTTAGGTCCATTCCAACCGATAGGCCAGAAACAGATGTGACTTTGTCACTTTGGACCAGGGCATTTAGAAGTAGGTGTGAGTGTTCCACATTTTCTCTTTCCCTATCAAGGCAGCCAGCTGTGAATAAGGCACCGACATAAGCCAGCAGAGTCTCTTTCAACCTTGGTCACACTGAGTGACTGGCTCTAAGGAGGAATATCCCTTACCAGCAACATCAGCAATGCAAGGTGCCGTGACCTACTCTACCCTGACAATACTCTGATCTGACAATAGATGCCTGTACAGGATGAAGGGCAGCAGAGATGAGATTGTTCTGCCTAGATCATCTGACCAGAGATTCTTAACCTGTGGGTTGTGACCCCTTTGGGGATTGAACGACCTTTTCACAGGGATCATCTAAGACCATCCTGCATATTACGATTCGTAACAGTAGCAACATTACAGTTATGAAGTAGCAATGAAAATAATTTCATGGTTGGGTCACAACATGAGGAACTGTATTTAAAGGGCCAGAAGGTTGAGAACCATTGGTCTAATCCCACCTGCAGAGTCTTCCTAGAAGGTGCTCTTGTTTCTGTTTTGAAAGATAAATAGTATGCTCACCAGGGATCCCTGGGAGGTGTGGGGGCTAGGACTATCTTTCATTCTAAACAAAGACAAAAGCACAAGGAAAGGCACACACTGTGTGTCTGCATGACACGGAGAATTGCAAGTAGTAGTTATGTTTGGAGTATGGCTAAGTCTGTAGCTTAGTATTGTGAGAGGGAAGCCCCAGTGAGAAATTCCATCTCCCAGATGTGTGTATTTCCAATCCCCTTGAGAGTAGAGGAGAAAGGAAGAGAAAACCCTGATAGGGATGAAGTCCCAATGAAGACATTCTACATCCAGGTAATAGTTTTGCCTCAGGTTGGCCCTGATTAAAAACAGGAGAAAGTTCAATTTCATCACTGGCGTTTATTGGTGCTGATCCCAGGTGAACTTGCAATACCCATTCATCCCCATTCCAAGCGCTTTTCAAGCTAAAGCTGCCCATTATCCACAATGGCTTCCTAGTACGAATGTCCATATTCCACTTGGGGCTCCCTTATCCCATAAAACTCATTTAATGCACAAGCTTAATTTCATGGAGATAGATCAAGGGCCTTAGAGGCGAAAGGCTAACAAGGGTATTAAATTCTGAACCACTTAACAGCTGCCCCATCACTTGGCAGAATCGTATTTTAAAATAGCATTGGAAATATATTTAAACTGAAATAAATAAAACATATTTTCCTGTAAATGATGCCAAGTCCTGCCAATTAAACTCAGATCTATTTTTTTTTAAATCTTTAGCTCTCAACAAATCCTGGCTGCTTTTTCCCACTAAAAGCAATTCTGAGCATTCATGCTCGCACTTTTTCCCTGTATCATTATGCCGTGTTCCTCTTGTTAATATTTAAAGCTTCTGAAACTGTTTTTCCCATATGCTTTCAGACTAGAATGCAAAACTTAAGTTTTCCATTTTTTGAAGCCTTGTTTTAAAAAAATAATCTCATGTGCTGCTTATTAAGGGAAGATATTACTAATATCCACAGGCATAAAGGCTTTTAACTAAATAATAATTAAAAAAAAGACTTGGTAGAAAGCCATTCATCTTATCATATTGTACTCGTCACCATTAAACTTAATTAATAATGATCATAATTTTTAAATACGATATGTCAGATACTTTCACATGTACATATTTATTTTATTGTATTCTCACAACTACTGTACAACTATTTTTCACATAAAAACACTGAGTATTGGTGATTAAAGAAACTTGCCCAAGATTTCAGCGTTTTAGGTACCTGAGCCAGAATTTGTACCCACATCTGTCTGACATCAGTTGAAATCACTACACTATTCAGCCTTTAAATTTTATAGTTGGTTTAACTAGATATGATATTTGAAACCACAAAACATATACAGTGTGTTAGATTAGCTGTTGTAGATTCAATGAAAAAATGACTACTCTATTATTTGAATCACAAGGCCCTGTTTATGGGGTGAAATCATTAAGTAATAAAATCAGAAGAACTATCTTCTCTGAGACAGATACATTTATATAGGAGATTTTAAGGAGCCTGAACACAGAACACTGACTAAGATCCATTTTCTCTACGATGAGAGAGTGGGGATCCCAGCTGGAATTTAATGTTTTGGGGCTCAGAAATGGCTGGGCATCTTTGGGAAATTGTGGGGAGAGCCCTAACCCAAGTTAATTTTCATGAGCTGCTTCCTGCAAAGCCAGGCACAAAAAGGTGGACCCAATAAAAATAACCCGCCGTTATCAGAGGCGGGGAGCAAACCTGACCATAACTGCTTCCTGGATTTATCTCCAAGCACAGTCCTCTCCTTAGACTCACTGCTCAATCCTATTGAGAATGTGGTTGTGAAGTGGAAGACGGGATGGAGGTCCTGTATAAAACATGACGGTCTTGTTTCACTTAAAATAAGTCCTGCCTCTTTTTAATCAACTCTCCACAGCAGCCCACAATTGTGATAAAGACACTTATCCCACTCACCCTGGGTTTTTAATAGGTTATTCTCAGAATGAAGACATCAGCCCTTACTAAGGCATGCTCTGGCTTTTATAGATGTCTCAGCCCCAGATTGCACCATTCTCTTCCTGACTTTCTGTGCTGTAGTCATGGTAGATTTCTTCAGATCTTGAGAAGCCCTAAGTTCCAGCTGCTGCAATCTTCAGACCGTTGCTCCTGCGGCCATCATCTACCACTCATTCCCACTCTACCCATCCCCGGTTTACCTGGTTTGTTTTTGCTGATCCTTTAAATATCACAGTAGCCTTTTCCTTCCCTTTAGAGTTCTTTCCACAAGTATACTTGTGTGTCATTATTGGAATTTGAGTAGAGTCTGTATCTTCTGCTAACTAAGATGGCTGTTTTGCTCACTATTTCATACTTTCTTTCACCAAGCATCTTGCCTGAAATGAGTCAATGTTCCAAATGGACCTTGGGACCCAAGGAGCACTTGCTTTAGAAACTTCTAACAAGATAGAGCACACAAGAATGAGAGATAGTCCTCCATCTTCCACAGGAGAAAACCATACAGCCCAGTGGTCATTTTTTGTATGCCACCAGAGCAGGAGATGGTCGAGAGCAGGCTATGCCTTGCAGCCTCCCACTGCAGAACTCTGCATGAGCCAGGAGGTTCCTGGAAGTGTCTGGCAAATGTAGAGACACAGTAATGGGGTCTAGCAAGTGGAATATGAGAGGCACCAAACTGATGACACAGTTGTTTTCCTGAACATAGCTGAGACACCTTCTGAGAACTCCCACAACGGAACTCTCTAGGTTTTGAAATAAAGTCAAGAGATTGAGGTTCATCTATTTAATATTTCAAGAGGGATGGGCATGTCACTTTCCCCATGAATCTAGACCAAGGACATGGCCCTATTAAAGGAAAAAAGGCAGTCATTGCTGACTCATGGCCAGATTAGAGCGTAGGTGCTGGTTCTTTGCTCATAAATCACATTATACAGGGAAACTAGATGAAAATGTGCTTGAGAATTTCTGCATTTAGCATTCGGTCCTATCTCTAGTTTTATTTCTTAATTACTATTCTATATTTGTAAATGTGCTTCATTACTCACTGAGCCTCAATATTTAGAATAATGCATTGCTGCTGATCTAGTTTATTGACATAATCCTAAACCTATCTATCTGTCTATGACTTGGAAACCACACTAGTTAATATATCTACTTTGCAAAACTCCAAAGGTTTACAATATCAGGAATATCACCCTGATTTTGCTTCTTAGAGTAATGTAGTATGATTTCTCCCCACATTTCTTTTTTCAAGCAACAATTTTGCATGTTCTCAGCTACAGTTTGCTACTAAGGAGCCAGAGTGTGTGCTGGACCACCCGGATTCCCTTTGCTGAGCTAACACAATGGGAGACCAGTGCCCCAACCCTTCTGTTACTTTTTTTTTTTTTGTCCCTTAAATTATTGCCAATCCTTGTCATTCATCTTTCAAAAGTGCTTTGTGAACCTTTCACATTGTGCTCATCTCTCCCCCATGTCCGTAATCCCAGCAACTTCAGCTGGGCCTAAAAAATCTTGCTGCTAATGTACCCAGAACGTTAATAAAGTTCTAATATTCAGGGACTTGGTGACTCATGACTAATTCATTTACTTTCAGCTCTTGTTCCTTTAGTTGGAAACTGATGAATTAAAAATGCATTACATGTGAATTCTGGAGACAGTGACAACCTTCTGTTAGGTGCCATAAAATTCCTCTGTAGTCTTATTTTTAGTGATGTTTACAACCTTTTCTTCCTCCAGCTCACTCCCTTAATCCCCCAATTTTTGCCAGGACCTTTGCATTTTCTTGAGTTATCTAATTCATTCCCATGAACCATTATGAAAATCAGTATTTTCTGTGTAGCTCTCATGAATGAAAGCTCTGTAGGTTTCCATACTGGGCATCCTCATCTGATGTGCCACAGCAATTGAAGTCAACACCTTTAATGTTCAATCCATCATTCCCTGAACCACAACCAGGGTTTTCCCCACATTAGTTATATTTTAGTGAGCATCACCAAGTCCACCCAGTTCTCCAAGATTCTATTTTCCCTCTCCTCAGTTGACTTTAACATCCTGCCACTTTGACATTTGTATCTTTTTCTTTCTTCCTATCTCCATTTCTCTCCTGCTCCTTCCTGTCTCCAGTCTTTTTCCATCTCCCCATGAAAGTTTTACAAGATACTCAAAAGATTTATCCCCGAACCTATACATACTTTGTTCAGTCCATTCCTCTTGATGCTTTTGAAATTTTTTTTCTAAAGTGAAAAGTATAATTATACCATTTCGTGTTTAAAATTCTTTTATGGCCCCTGACCACGCTAAGGAAAAAAAAGTGAACTCAGACACATTACCATGGCACTCAGTGCTCTTCCAGATCTGACCCTTGTCTATTTCCCTAGCTTCCTATCTGTCCAATCTCCTCCATTCGAGATGGACTCCACCACTTTGAACAAATGTAATTTTTTTGAAAGCATCATGCTCTCCCTTTACATACAACATTTTCTTTGGTTCCAAAAAACATTCACTCCTTTTTGTCTAAGTCAGTTCTATTCAGTCCTCAAGATCTACCCATGATATTGCTTCTTCCAGAAAGATTTTTCTGTTCCCCTACACTTCCATCAGATTGGCTTATGTCTGTCTCTCTTCTACCATAGCAGCCAGCATAAGTTACAATATTTTATCACAAACATTATAATCATTTGTATATGTGTCTGAATTTAAATTGTAGAACATTATCTATCAATGCAAATACTATGACTTGAATTGTCTTTTAAGTCAAATCTTTACCAATGACTTTAATAAAAGGTGTTAGTTCCCTCCAATTTATAAATATCTGAAATCAGATGTTTATTTTTATTTTAAGATTTTTCTTGTTGATTTTTAGAGAGAGAACCACCAATGTGAGAGTGAGACATTGACCAGGAATGAAACCAGCAACCTTTTCGTACATGGGACAACTCTCCAACTAACTGACCCACACCAGCCAGGACAAGTCAGCTGCTTATTACTGGAAATGGCTTCTGTCTATTTTAGCAGTCCAACAACTTCCTGCTTTGTCTAGACTCTGTGTTCTACCAATGCTTTGGTGGGTAGGTGGGAAAAATGGCTTCCTTGAATGTCTACGAAAAAAATCTTCCCTCGGGGAAAGGGGAGGGGGGGGATGACTCAGATCATTTGGTTCTAATCAATTTCATTCCTGTGAAAACATGTTTAAGCCATGACCAGTTGGCTCGGTTGGTTAGAGCATCATCCGTACACCAAAACGTTGCAGATTCCGTTACAGGTCAGGGCACATACCTATGCTGTGGGTTTGATCCCCAGTTGGAGCACAACCAATCGATAATTTATCTCTCTCTTTTTCTATCCCTCTCCTTTCTTTTCTAATTTCAATTAAAAAACAACAATAACAACACATTTCCTCCAGTGAGGATGAAGAAAAATAATCACCTTTAATTCTCCTTTTAGAATGTATGTATTAAAAGACAAGAATATCAGAGTTAGGATACATAGTGTATATGATACATTGTGGTTTAATGGGGATTTTTCTTCCTCTAGTGATACTGTGATCTAACGTGATCCTATGGTACATGTTTTAAAGTTGTACAAACTTTTACTTATCATCAGAACAAACATTTTCAAGTGCCAATCATGTAATCCTAAGAAGAATTCTCATAGGCAGTGAGAGAATCTAAAAATTGTATCCTTTTATTCTCCAGCATATTTGACACCAACAATCATTGAATAAACCCAAAAGAGAGTGTGATTTTTAAAAATGGTATCTCAGTAACTTTTCTTTCAAAACATTTTTTTTTTTGGTCTGAGTTGTGAAGAGACCAAGTTCTGAAGGACACTAACATAATCAATTGAGCTATTTTTTTTCTAGAAATATTATATAACCAGTTGAAAACAAATTCCCTTCCAAAATTACAGGTCACCTTAGATTTTTTGTAAAAGGAAAGATAAATATACTTTTTCATGGTCATAAACAGAATGTGTACAGTTTTCTGCAATCCACTGTCAAGACAGTAAAAGTGGATAGAAATAAAAGTGTTATCTACTTCCATTGAGTTTGGACTTTAGAGTCAAGAAAAAATGGATTCAAATCAGGGTTTTGCTACTTATTAGTTTTAAAACTAAAGAGGTTACTTAACTTTCGTGAATTTCATCTATGAAATGAAGATGACAGCTGCATATACAACCTTAAAATGTTTTCTGTCCTGAAGATTCTTGGAAACTATGTATATAAAACACACAGCATAGTGCCTGGTGTATACCAAATGTTCATTAATGAATGCATGGCAGTATCCAGGGACAGAATTCTTTCAGGCATCAGCTGTGTTGAAATGTGGCTGCTATTCTTTCTGCTACTGTAACATATCTTTCTAAATTACCATAGTTGCACGAACCATTTCTAAAGTGATTTTTTTCTAAATACATCTGAACACACAAAAATGACTAGAAGTTTATAATTCTAAAATCATTCTGTATCCCCCTCCTCCAAACAATTTAGGTGTTTATACTGTATTTGCTCAAATAATGAAATTCTAATATCTCAGTTTTTAGGCCAATCGTTAAGTAGAATAGGTTAAAGCTAAATTAAAAAGTAAAGTTGATAATGCCTCCATTGATTTCCTGAGAGCCCAGGCAGCATAACTTCATTAAGGATGAAAATGAAATGCTTTGAGCACATTGGTTCAGAAACATTCTTTTACTACACACACACACACACACACACACACACACACAGAGGCAAGAGAGGAATAAGCATTTAGACAAAAAGAAGAGAAATTAAGGTATACTAATTTCAATTGTGGCCTTCTACTCCAGCCAGAAATTTTCTGTGATTTCTGCAAAAGATCAAGGAAGCTTAGAGGCATTCATTATACAGTGGTATGTGCATGTAATATCTGCTAAATACATCAAATGCTAACATCTCAACGTATCTGTTCTCTCTCTCTTTCTCTCATTAGGTTACAAATAATGACTCACCTTTTTATATCCCTTCCTCCCCCCAAATAACTAATATTCTTGAAATAAATAAGATTATTTCATCCATTTGCTCATTCAACAAATATTTAATAAGTGCCTACTGTGTACTAGAAATTATTCCAGGTATTTGGAATATATCCATGAACTACAAAGTCAAAGACTGCAGATCTTCCACAGCTCATGTAGAGAAAGATGAGGCAGATTGCAATCAACAGACATAATTCACTAGTAAGTACATCTTGTATTATGTCAGTGAGCAAAAGGCTGTGAAAAAATGAAACAATGGAGCAGAATAAGAAAGATTGGGAGGCTGGGGGGAATTGTGAATTAAAAGGTGACATTAGAGCAAAGAACAAAAATGTGAAAGAGTAAGGAAGTGAACTGAATGGATACTTAGATATAATGCTTTCCTGGCAGAGGCAAAATAGAGATCTTAGGGGAATTTCCCATTCATGATAATAACACAGGAGGCTCCTGAACTCATCTCCTGCCATGGACACACAGAAACTATAGTTACACACAGAACAATTTTCCCTGGACGAAATCCAGACACCAGCGGAGTGACTTCTACACATCAGGGAAACCCACAGCACCCACATCAAAATGGTAAAGGCTGAGACACTCGCCATAAATCCCACCCACCCCACCCCCATTGCACCACACAATTAGGAGGGAACTCCCATCTCCTAGCTTCCCCATCTGCTGGATTCCCTGCAGAAGCAAAGGGTTCACATTCCACATCAAGCTTCCCATCCTTTAAGACTCCCACAGGAGGGGCAGGCCCCAGGACATCTAGCTTTGAAAGCCAACAGGGTTTGCCTCCAGGAGACCCAAAGGCTGCATAGCAAACAAAGAAACAGTTCTTAAGGAGCTCACCAGGACTTGCTGTGGCTACCCCTCCAGAACTCAGAGCAGAAAGGGCAGGCAAAAATGCCCATATCCCTCTTTCCCTGAAAGGCCTATTTGCATGCTGTCACTGGAGGGTCAGCTTCTAAGGTAACATGTATCTAGGGGCTGACAACAATCCTCCCCAGAGAACAAGGAAACCAGCAGACACCATTCTGCTTTCCCACTTGCGCCCACGCGGAATCGTCAATAACTCCCCAGGAAGGAGCTTGAACACTTGTCTGGAGGTTGAGCTTCTGTGGGTGCTGCCCAAAGGGTGTGTCCCAAAGGGTCAAAGAAGAAATCAAACCAAAGAAAAAAACATGTCTTCAGACAAATGAGAATGGAAATGCAACATAAAAATGTATGAAATGCAGCAAAAGTATTTCTAAGTGCAAAGTTCATAGTGATAAGCACCTATATTAAGAAAAAGAAAGTTCTTAAATAAAAACCAGCTTTGCCCTACAAGGAACTTGGTAAAAAAGAACTAACTAAACCCAAAGTTAGGAAAATGAATGAAACAACAACCCTACATTTGCAACAACATAGACAGAACTTGAGGGCATCATACTATTTAAATAAGCCAGACATAGACAAATATTGCATAGTATCACTTATATGTGCAATCTAAAAAAAAATTTTATATCAAATTCAGAAACAAACAATAGAAAAATGGCTACAGAGGCTGAGGGGTGAGGGGCATAAGGAGAGGTTGGTAAAAGGTACAAACTTGTAGCTCTAAAATGAGTAAGGTCTGAGAATCTAAGTATAACATGATACTATAATTGGTCACAATGTGTAATATAATTAAAATTTGCTAAAAGAGAACTTAAATGTCTCGAAAAACCAACAAACAAAAAACTCAAAGCCAAATTTTACCTTGCACGTTTTGAGACCTGCGAACGGGGGCTGCAGCGGAGGACGCAAAGGCTTTCAGTTAGAAAATGAAATCGGAGAGATGATAGTTTAATAACGTGCAGCCTTTCAAGTCATTGCTAGAACTTACTCTTAGAGAAATGGGGAGCAATTGGAAAGTTCTGAGCGGAAACATCTGATTTATGTTTTAAAAGGACCATTGTGATGTTATGAATAGTGAGGGTGGAAGTGGGAAGACCAATTAGGAGGAAATTGAAATAATTAAGAGATGATAGTGTCTTAGCTAGTGAGGGAAGTAAAAGTTGCTGAATAATGAATACATTTACTAGTAGAAGCATAGCTAAGAGATTTCTCTATGGAAAGGGGGTTGGGTGTGAGGAAAAGAGGAAATAGAATGACTCACAAGACACAGGCCCTAAAACCTACTAAACCTTTATATGTAGTTGTTCTCATGATTTTCAAATTTAACTTTTTCTAGCAATATGTTTTTTTAAATAATTTCATTGCTTTGTAGGATTTTAAAAATGTTTATTAATGAAATTATATTCCTTTTTTGCTTTATGTTACTTTTTTTTTACTTTTTTATTTTTTGTAGATTTCAAAGAGAAAGGGAGAGGGAGAGATAGAAGAGTCAATGATGAGAGAGAATCATTGATCAGCTGCCTCCTGCAGGCCCCCCACAGGGGACCGAGCCCCCAACACAGGCATGTGCCCTTAACAGGAATCGAACTCAGGACCCTTCAGTCTGCAGGCTGAATCTCTGTCCACTGAGCCAAACTGGCTAGGGCTATGTTATATTTTTTAAAATTTACCCACATTGATCTATGTAGCTCATTTATTAATATAACTATTCTATGGCATTTCACCATATGACTACACCAACTTTTTACATAATTTTCCTATGAAGAGGTACTCTGGTTATATCTTCTTTTTCACTGTGACAGACACTGGCACCATATTGCATGTATGTATCTCCTTGTGCATACATATAAGAGTATGTCAAATAAGACATTAAAAGTTGGAACTGCTATATACGCATATCTTACAGCTTCACTGAGTAATACCAAATTAATTACCATATTCCATATACCTCCATGTAAGGGGAGCATGCGGCCCACACAAATATTTTTGTGGCCCAGCCAATATAATGGTATGTAAGAAACATTTTAATAAAAATTTTGTAACTTAATTTTTACAATATCCTGTTATACACAATTATTAATAACAAACTACAACATTTGCTAGTGATTGATTACTATAATTGTGTTGCATTCATTTCCCTTATGCACCTTATGCGCAGGCACACCATTTTCTCTCCACTAATACCAGCAGCAAATATTTTAGCAGCTGATTGCTTCATCATTAGTCTTGGACTGACTTGCTGGTGTGCACAACAGGAAATATTTTGCTTTCAGAGAACAAGAAAATAGGTTTATTTGCATTATGATTATTAATTTGTGTAATTATTCAGTGTCTGGTAAGTTAATGTTCGAGAAAAAATATTAATTTTTATTAAAATGTTCTATTACTGTGTTAATGATTACTCAGCCCTTTGTATTCAGCATGTCTCTATCAAAATAAACCTACGTTTCTATGAAAATTGAGGCTTTTGTTTTTTTGCGGCCCACATAAACTTAAACCTTGTTTATTTGGCCCGTGTTAGCCTTTGAGTTTGACATGCTTGATGTAAGAGTTCTCATTTTTCCACACACATGTAAAAGCTTGATGTTTTCAGGTCTTATTTTTTGCCAATATTATAAGTGAAAAGTATTTTAATGTGCATTTTTATAATTATATATTACTAGTGAGATTAACCATCTTTCATTTATATATGTATGAATGTATTGTATTGCATTTTAAAGGGAGAGGGAGAAAGAGAAATATAAACATTGATGTGAGAAAGAATATTGATCATCTGCCTCCTACCGGGAATCGAGCCTGCAACCTGCAACCATATGACCAGGGCTTACCCACCTTTTAATATGTATGTGATTGTTTTAGGTTCCATCTTCTACAAATTTCAAGTTTTTATCTTTTGCCATTTTTTTCTATTCTATTGTATTGGTTAATCTTTTTCATATTGATTTCTGAAAACTCTTTAACAATATATAAAATTGATATTCATAACAATCTATGAATATCATCTGGAAAGTCTATGGCTTTCCAGATAAGTTTTTCATTTCAATGTGATTAAATTCATCGCTTTCTTTATTGTCATATTTTTGTATAAATATATGCATGTATGTGTGTATATTTTAATAAGTATTTTCCTAATATAATGTCATAAAGGGGTTCTCTCATTTTTCTCTAAATTTGTATATATTTGTTTCTGATTTTTGCCCTAAGTCAGTGGTTTTCAACCTTCTGGCCCTTTAAAACAGATCCTCATGTTGTGACCCCCCAACCATAAAATTATTTTCATTTCTACTTCATAATTAATTTTGCTATTGCTATGAATCATAATGTAAATATCTGATATGCAGGATGGTCTTAGGTGACCCCTGTGAAAGGGTCATTCGACCGCCACCAAAAGGGTCATGACCCACAGGTTGAGAACCGCCGCCCTAGTCCTCACTCAAAATTTATTTTTATGTATGTTGTGGTATAAATCTCTAATTTTATATTTTATAATATGAAATTTAACCAACGTTTATTTGTTGAAAATCTCATTATTTCATTATTGATACACATTACCTCCTCTGTCAAATATAAAATTCCCTCATCGTTTAAGTGAAATCTTATACATGCAGGCTTTTGTCTCTTGTCTTTTGCTCAATATTATTTTAAGATTTATCCACATTATAAACTAAAGCAGTTATGTGTGTTTTTATCACTGTTTCATGTTTTTTCATGTATGATTATACTACAGTATATTTATCCATCCATTTTGATGGTGTTTAATGTTTTTTTCCAGTTTCTGTTTATTATAATAATGCTATGACTTTGAACTTTCTTATACATATCCTATGTTGCATATATGTATATTGCATGTATGTATATATTTGCCTAAGAGTAGAATTGCTAGGCTGTAAAATATACAAATGTTCAACTTTTTAGGCTGCTATCAAGTTTTCAAAATGCTGATACTCCCACAGCAGTGTATCATAGATTCAGATTTTCCACATGTCATCAACATAATATTGCTAAGAATTATTTTAAACACACCAGTGGAAGAAATTAAAGATCTAAATAAAAGGGGGAAAATTCCATCTTCATGTATCAGAAAATTTAATATTGCTATGATAGCAATATTTCCAAAATTGATATATGGAATCAATGGAACCTTCAGAACTCCAGTTAACTTTTTTTGTAGAAAATGACAAGGTGATCCTAAAATTTATATGGAAACTCAAGGAAGAAGAGACAAAACAATCTTGAAAAAGAACAACAAAATTGGAAGCTTCAAATGCTGTCAGTTCAAAGACTAAAAGAAGGCACTGTTTTTAGTCTTTGCTGCTCTTAGTTGAGCATTTATGATTTAATTTGCTATGCCCTGATTTCACTCCATGAATTATCATATTATAGTAAATGCATTGTATCACATGTGCTTACTAACTAGAAATGTATCTGTTAGAAGATGACAACCTATATATTATTTTGAAACTATAAAATTAAGATTTGCTGAAGACAAATTAGAATAATTAATCACATTATCATATGCCATTCAGATAGGTAAGAACAAGACTGCAATAAAAGGAAAGATGGGACCCAGTTATAAATTTGTAATTTAGGTGAAAATCAGATACCTGCTTAGCAACATTCAGATTTCAAATGTGACTCAGCAACACTTGACTCCCTTAATTGGACATCATTATAAAGTGTTAGTAAGCAGGCAAAAGTAGTTTTGAAGAAAATATATTGCCACTAGCAGCTTGGTTGGCTTTACATCTAAAATATGGTAGTCCAGGGAACACAATCATTGTTGCCCTTCGTGAATCTAGTAAATTATCATATCTTATCTCATTTTTTCTTCTTTTCTTTCATGACTTTTAAATGTCTTTTCTTTCTTTTTCACCCACCAAACATGTGCCTGGCATGCTGCAAGCAACTGATCAAGGCATTTTTCTCACTAGAATAGTCAGTCCATAAATACTTCTGCACTCTTCACCTCTTTCGTTCACATTAAGACTACTGCCAGATTTATACCAGAAAAAGTTATTTATTCCTCCTTGATTCTATAACATCCCATATAATGTATAACTTATCCTTTAGTGCAATAATTTGAATATTTGTAGAGATATCTACAAGGGACTTTTTAATTGGACTTTAAACTTTCTGAAACTGGGATGGGACACTTACATTTTATCCTTTAAAAGTCTACTGCGATGTATTCTGGATATTCTCAGAATACCTAATTCCTGTTGCTGAAGAATTCCAATCATGAGATTAAGATTAGACATATGGAACAATCAGAAGGCAAAAATACTAATTTAGAGCATTCTTGTGGTATCAAGAATACATTTTGAGAGTTTAGTAAAGGAAACCCTTATTATGATATATTTGACCCTCAATGGATTAGTGGGATGGTGATGAGAAAAACAGAAAGATACAGCAATAAAGAAAAGAGCATATCTAAGTGCTTCTCATTGGTGCATTAATGTTTTTACTGGAGAACAGTGAAAAGCATCACTGGATAAGGGCAAGTGAGTCTACTTTATAAAAGACCTTGGTATTTAAAATTATTACATTATGTGAAAGGTGTAAAAGTATTGGCTAGTTCTCCATGACAGAGCCACTCTCAATTTCCCACTAAGAATATATATATAGCAAAATCTCATAGCAAGACTGAAGACTGCTCATTCAACTATTGTCAATATTTCTACAAATTATAAGAATTATACTGAAAGATAAATTAATAGTAACTAATCCTGCAAAAACTAAGCAAGAATATCCGTTGTCTCTACTTTCTTCTCCAGTGGCTCAAAAAACAAAAACAAATGAAACAGCACACACGCACACAAAAAAAAAACAAAACAGCAAACACAAGATGTGTATCTGGAAAAGTTTCTATAACCCATCTACCACAGTATCCTACTGTCTACATTCAGATTTTAGGTCCAAGAAGGCGACAGAAAGTTTGTTTAATGTGAGGTTTTTTTGGAACATGACACCATGGGAGGTGTAGAACCTATAAGTAAATTATTATACGGGAGAATATAACAAGAGGAGCACTGAAAAGTGCTAAATACTTAGGATTCTAGTGTCTTTTTTTTTTTTTTTACAAGCACCATTTCTTTCAAAGTTCTAAGAACCAAATTATGGAGCTGAAAATACCATCAAAAATCATGAAAGATGTGGAGAATAAAATGCAATAGAATGAGATAAAAAGAGAGCTAGAAGTGATAAAAGAAATAATGAGGAAATTAAAAATTAAATAATTGAAGTAATATAACAGAATTAGTAACAGGTTACAAAAATAAAACTGAATAATATCCAATCTTATAAAAATAATCAACATGCCTACATAAGAATAAAAGTTAAAAACTTTTCAGATTCTTCTGTAATGTTACATAAAAAATTAAGCTACATGACTATTTCAAAATGAAGTTTTGAAAGACATGTGAAACTCAGACAGCTTGACTTAAATAATGTGAAGATAAGAGAAAGACACTGTCAAAGAAACAAGGACCAAATATATATATGTATACCAATTACCCTTCTTGAATATAGACTTCAGATGATGGCCATGGGATTAATCAAAATTATGTATTTGAAACGGTAATTATTTTAATTCAAGGAAATGGAAGTTAGCAGTAAAAATAGAGTAAGTAGAATTGATGCTAAATGATTCTTTTTAACTTAAATAGAACCCCAAATTCAACTGTCAAATGTGATAAAATTAAGATTAAAAGGGGACATACATTATTTTAAAAAATTAACTCTAATAATATAAGGAAATTAATATTATATTTATAAAAATGAGTTACAGACAAAACAAAGTTCTATCAAACTTCATGTTTTCTATAGAGAAGAATTAGAAGAAATATTAAATTTGTGAGTTTAATGATTGGGAAATGTTTTAAAGCTAAAGAAAAAAACCTATGTAATTACAGCCATAAGGTATGCTTCCCAAGTTATTGAGAATATTTAATATATTTCATATATATGATACCTTAGAATATAAAATAATTATGATTTCAATATAATGGTTCAAATTCCTCTGTTAAAAGACATTTTAATTAGGTTGATATATAAATGAGTAATCTGAAGAGACACTGCTAAACAATTTATACAGAAAGGTAAAAATAAAAGAATGACGATGTTTCAGGTAAACACATAAAATAACAGGGGTTGGATCATATATATTAAATAAGTAGAATCTAAGACAAGGTCCTTAGAATCTAAGGTAAAAAGCAAAATGAAAAATTTCACGTAAACAAATTCTATTTTTTAATATAAACCTATACATTCATGGGCTTTTATAAGGTTTTTTTAAATAGCTTATAACATTGAAATGTGCTCATCAAATCAGCTTGAAATGCAAGAAAATAACTGGATCTCTGAAACAGAATTTAACATTGCTCTCTCCTCGACCACCAGATAAACTATTTTAAAATATATATAAGTGCACAGAGAATTTAAGTAATAAATTAACAGCATTAAATCAAAGCATATGTATTGCATTTTGCACCTTAAAAATATAAAGTGCAGAGTGTCAACAAGATGGCAAAATAGGAAGCCCCTGATTGTTTCCCCAAGGAGCCACCTACTCAACAATACTTGGACCAAATCCCTCTGAGAGATTCCCATAAACCAGTGAGGAGGTTCATGCATCCCAGATGAGGAGCAAATTAGCTGTATCCAAACTGATAGAAAAACCTGAGCCACTCACTTACCATAGTCCCTCTCCTTGGCTCAGGGGGGCACAATCAGAAGACATAAGAGTTCCTGGCTTCTCCCTGGGGAGGAAAGAAGACTGAAATATACTTTCAGGGAACGAGGCTGCCCAAGGGACTGATTCTGTTTTGCCTGAATCTAAGCACTAACAGGAAAAGGTATCAGCTTGGGAGCTGCCCAGAACAAAGGTGGCGATTTGGACTAGCTACACACTTGCTAGCCCAAGTCCCTCCCCCCACCCCCATCAGCATATAATGAGCAGAAAGCTGATCGATGTTTCTGTCTCATTGATGTTTCTAACTCTCTATCCCTCTCCCTTCCTCTCTGTAAAAAAATCAATAAAATATATTTTTTTAAAAAGAGTTGTATGCATGTATATAAGCATAACCACACACTGTGGGGGGGAGGCGGGGTGAAGGCATGTGCTGGGTAGTAGGAATGGCCAGGGAGAAGTCAAAGGGGGGAGAAAGAAACATAGGTAATACTATAAGTAATACTTTAAACAATAAAATATCCAAAAAAAAAAGGTCAAGAGTAAAGCTTGCACCCAGTGTTTCTGACTTCAAAACATATTACAAAGCTACAGTAATTAAAAGAGATATGGCTTAAAATCATATATAGATCAATGAAACAGGAATAGAGAAAAAGGACTTGAGCCAATCATATAGCACACCCTGCGGTCTGCAGCTGAGCCCTTGCCCTTCCTGAGAAATTCCACACTCCGCCCACCTGGGCCAAGTCCCAGCCCAGGTCCACCTGGACATCCCTGACTGTTTTCAAAGGACAAACTATACCCTAATAAAGGAGACATCACTACTAGATGGGCTGCATCAGGAACAAAGGCTGTCTTTGAAGGAAAACTGGCCAGGAACAGGCAGATTGTTTCCTAGACAACTTTTAGATAACCTCACAGCTTCCAGAAAACCAGCTGGACCTGTGTTCGAGTTGCTGCAGCTTTGGACTTAACAGTAAGTCAGACTAGGACCCTGAGGTTCCCAGCCACAAGTTGCCTTGGCTACCTCAGGCTCTTTGGAAGGTTATAGATTTGCAGCACTGCATGCACATTTCACTCCCTTCTTTGGCTTCTGGGGATTTTCCCCAGGCTCCATTTTGAGCCAGAGCATGTCCCTCACACTTGCCTGGCCCTCTCCTGAGGTGCTGCTGAACTGTGACTCATAATGAGGGGGATGCAGGTGGAGTAAGGGGGAGGGACAGTTAGTCAAGAAGCCCACCAGTCCAAACACTTTTGAATGAGTCTGAGAGGAAAGATCTTTGGCCCGTGTGTACTCAGATGTTTCTCATCCTCGCACTCCCCTGCCACATGGTAGATTAAAAAAGAAAACAAACAGAATTTTTGGACAAGGGCACAAGGTACAAAGACTTCTGTTCGATTCAATGTAATCCTCAAATCCCAATCTTAACAAATAGAGCTAATCATTTTCTTGCCTGATACCTCTGCATCATTTAAAATAATCATTAGGAATAGAATTGTTGAGTGACTTTAACATGCCAGACACTGTGCTAAGAGGTTTATATACATTTTTGTATTTTGATCTCATGACAATAATTTGAATCAAATTATGTCGCTTTTCCCCCACTTTCTTTATTTTTAATATATGGGAATCTGTGGTATGAATCCATAATAAAGACTTTCTCTATAGGGTCTCCTTCTTATAAAGGAAAATAATAACAGAGGCAAGAGGAAGGCCACACACCTTTCTCAAGAGATTCTGATATTAATAAGGGCAGAATGGAAAGCTATGAGATTAAATATTTTCTGAGCATCTACTACCTACCTTCTGGGAACAACAAGAAATAGCAAAGATTTGGGGTGGAGTGATCAGGGTTAGAACTTCTGCGGAGCAAGTTCCTCCTGATCAAGAGACATCAACCTTTAGATTGCTAATATTAATAAATCTTAAATCATGTCCACAAGCTGTAGAGATAAAGAACATTCACTTTATATTAGAAAAAATTATTAAAGATTATATTAAAAAAATAACTAGAAGGAACAGAACACATTTCCCCCTTCAGGTAATGGCAAGAAGACAACTGATTAAAAAAAATTAAGCACCTTCTTCTGATTAAAGCTCTTAGAAACTGAAGAAAACGATATTTAGCTATGAACATAATATAAATTAGTACCTGATGAAACAGGAATTTTAGGGGTAAAATAGGACAGATTTCGGAAATTTTAGAAATTTTGGAAATTAAGGGGGCCATGAAAGCAGCACAGGGCTGCAGAGCAGCAGAAGGTATATTTCCATAGAATAGGGGAAACTGAAAAGCTGCAACAGGTACATTTGCATAGAATGAGGGAGCTGGGAACAGTAAAAGGTCTATATTTACAAAATAAAGAGAAGGAAGCCCTTCATCCAGAAGGAGAAGAAGAAAGCCCAAAAGGAATAGGAAAACAATAAGGAAAGGGGGGGGGGAGAGAACTTCACATGTCTACCTTTGAGTCCAGGAGTTACTATAGTAACCAGGCTAAGGGAATACTGATCAATCAGAGCACCAGAATCTGTAGCCTTTATAAACCATAGGGGAAAGGAACTCAGTAGGACCCTTTTCCCCCTACCTACTTGGGACTCCATTCTGTGGGACTCTTTCCCTCTCCCCATGTGGGAGTCTGTACTTGTTCTTCAATAAATCTCCACCTTTGCTATATCACTTTCTGTCCATGGATTCATTCTGCAATTCCGGTGGGCAAAGAATCCAGGTTTCAGTCCAAAAATTCCATTTCACTGACATGATACTTAAGGACACACTGGAGTCATTCCTACTAACATCAAAAGCAAGACAATGAAGCAGACTGTTTTCATTGCTAGTTCTTATTTTTCTGGAAATCCTTTCTAAATCTAATAAGATGTTAAAAAGAAAGGGTAATATAATTAGCATAATGTGAAGAATATAAGATTATGTGCCCAGAAATGTTAAGAAAATGAACTGGAAATTTAAGAGTCAGTGCGAGTTGAGTTAATAAGAACAGTTTAAAATGAACAAATATCTATATTTTTACACAAAACAATGGTAACCAGTTTAGAAATGCCAAAGAGAATCTTTTAAGTTAGAATAGCTGTAAAAATAAATGATCTAGAAACACCACACAGAAGAATACAGGGTGGGGCAAAAGTAGGTTTATAGTTGTGAGTATGGAAAACATAGTTTACACTTATATTATTATTAATTATTGAATTATTTTCCATATAAACAACTATAAACCAACTTTATATGTAAGACCTTCATTAAAAAGGCTACAAAACTTTGCAGAAATATATGAGGATTTCACATTTAAATATGGAATGCAGTTATATTTAACATATTGATACTTTCCATGTTTTCTACTGATAGTCAAATGCAAGGTGTGCAGGGAGCTAACCGCACTGAATCTGGCCACTAGCCAATCAGATCCCAGCCCCTACCTGACCAATCAGCAGGGGGTACAAGCATTACCTCACCAAATGCCCTAGAACTCCTATAAAACCTTTGTTCTGTTGGAACTCGCTCTCTCTCTCTGCCCTACCGCTGAGTCGGTGAGTGTGTGTGGGACTGAGCTCGAGCTAGCTTGAATAAAGACTCTTTGCTTTTGCATTGTACTTGGGCTCTCTAGTGGTCTTTGGGGAATCACAAAATCTGGGCATAACATTTGGGGGCTTGCCGGGATCCCCAAGACCCCGAGGGACCCCCGACCCAGAGAGCCTGATTGGCCATGGTAGGTGTCTGTCTTGTCTGTCTCTTTTGTGTGAGCTCATTTCTAGTAGTGCCTGAAATGGTCTAGGTGGACATGCTGGAAAGGACCACGGGCCGGAAGATTCAGAAGACGTTCTGATCTTCCCGGGAGGGATGGGAAATTCCCCTCCAGGGTCTGAAAGGAGGTGGGTCACTCCCGCTTTTGGTTTTGCTTCCACAAGGATGGAAGGCTGTTCTTTTTGTGTGGGGGCCCTCTGTTTGTCTGTGTTCATGTTTTTCTGTCTTAATCTATGGGCTCACTTGACGGATGACATGGAAAGACTCAGACTATGCCTTTAAGCATTATGATGGATCATTTCAAAGAGGTGCAGGAAAGGGCTAACAACCTCAGTGTGGAAGTTTGAAAGGGTTGGTGGCAAATTTTCTGTTCCAACGAGTGGCCGACTTTCCAGGTTGGATGGTCGTGGGGGGGGACCTTTGATCTCCCTACCATTCGCTGGGTCAGGGACATTATATCTCAGTCCAAACAAGGCCATCCTGACCAACTTCCTTACATTGTGACCTGGCAGGTCCTCGTAAAGATGCCTCCATTGTGGCTGGAGCCCTTCCTTCCTCCTCCTCCTCTGCCCGAACCCATTCTTGCCCTACAGGAGACTAGGAAGAAGAAAGAGGAAGAAAAGAGACCTACCCAGCTGTCCGCCCCCCTCTATCCTGTCCTACAGGGAGGGACTGAAGAAGAACTAATCTTTCCTCCCCCATATCAGCCCCCTGGGATCCCACAGAGGGGTGAGCCTCCCATGCCGGGAACCGGAGTTCTAGGCGGAGTTCAAGGAGGCAGAGTTCTAGGTGGAGTTCTGGGAATTCTGGGAGGTGGAGTTCCGGGAGGTGGAGTTTTAGGTGGAGTTCCAGGAATTCTGGGAGGCGGAGTTCTGGGGGCCACCAGAGGTGGTGTTCTGGGAGCAGTTGCGGTTCCAGTGGGAAGCCTGCCCCATACTAGACAAAGGGCTCAGAGGGAACTGTCAGACATAGCCCCAGATTCTACTATTAAAACCCTGCCTTTGCGAGCTGCGGGACCCCCAGATGTGGATGGCAATCAGCCCCATCACTATTGGCCTTTCGCCACCAGTGACCTTTACAACTGGAAGGCTCAGAATCCTAAGTTCTCTGAGAAGCCAGCTGGGCTTATTGACTTGCTAGACTCTGTCCTTTTCACCCACCAGCTGATGTGGGATGACTGCCAGAGGCTTTTACAGGTTCTGTTCACAACTGAAGAGAGGGAAAGAATCCTCAATGAGGCCCATAAAGTGGTTCAAGGCATGGATGGAAACCCAACCACCAATTCGGTCCAGATAGATTTCTCTTTTCCTTTAACTAGGCCTGAATGGAATTTCAACACGGCAGAAGGTAAGGAGAGGCTCCGTGTCTACTGCCAGATTCTAATGGGGGGTCTCTGGATGGCTGCTAGAAAGCCAACTAACTTGGCCAAGGTAGAGAATATTGTGCAGGAAAGGGATGAGTCTCCAGCTGCCTTTTTAGAACGGATCATAGAGGCATACCTTACCTACACCCCCATGGATCCAGAAGCTCCTGAAAACAAGACAGCTGTTATTATAAGCTTTGTAAACCAATCCGCCATGGATATTAAAAAGAAGCTACAAAAAGTAGATAGGTTAGGAGAGAAGAGTTTACAGGATCTACTGGCAGTGGCAGAGAAAGTGTACAGCAACTGAGAGTCTCCGGAGGACAGACAAGCTCACGTGATGGTGGCCGCTAGCAGCAGGCAGGCTCGGGGCATGGCTAGAGTCCTGCTGGCTACAACTGCAGATTCCGCAGTGAAGCACATCGCCTCTGACAGCTTGCGGACAACAAAGGAAGAGGTAAGCGGACCACCCGAGAGGGGAGGTGGAAGGATCAGTGTAGATTTTGCAAGGAAATAGGGCACTGGGCTGAAGAATGTCCGAAGAAGGCTGGTGGGAAGGAAGACGAGACTGATTGAGTTAAGGTCTTGGATATGGATGAACTTAGTGATTAGGGGAGTCGGGGTTTGGACCCCCTCCCCGAGCCTAAGATAACTCTCAGAGTGGAGGAGACTCCTGTTGATTTCCTTGTTGACACCAGGGTACAACATTCGGTCCTCCGCACCACACAAGGAAAACTAGCAAACAAAAAGTCCTGGGTGCAAGGGGCAACTGGTATGAGCCAGTATTCATGGACTACCCGAAGGACAGTAGATTTAGGAATGGGCCGGGTATCCCACTCTTTTATGGTGATACCGGAATGCCCCTACCCACTATTGGGGTGGGACCTACTGACCAAAACTGGAGCTCAGTTAACCTTCAGACAAGGGGAGGCTCAGGTCACTGATGGGAAGGGCCGCCCCATACAGAACCTGACCATGAGGTTGGAAGATGAGTATCGCCTCCACCAGCAAGCTCCCCCAGTAGAGGGAAGTTTGGACGAATAGCTACAAGAATTCCCAACAGCTTGGGCAGAGACAGGAGGAGTGGGGCTGGCCATCCACAGGGCCCCGGTTCTGGTAGGACTAAAACCAGGAGAAGGCCCAGTGAGAGTCAAGCAATACCCCATGTCTCAAGAGGCCCGAAGGGAAATTCAGCCACACATCTGGAGACTGAGAAGTCTAGGAGGGTTAGTCCCTTGCCAGTCTGCCTGGAACGCTCTCCTGCTACCAGTTAAGAAACCTCACACGAGTGACCACCGGCCGGTACAGGACCTCCAGGAAGTAAATAAGAAAGTCATGGACATACACCCGACTGTACCCAACCCGTATACTCTCCTGAGCTCTTTGGCGCCCTCCCGAGTCTGGTATACTGTATTAGATTTAAAAGATGCCTTCTTCAGCCTACCGCTGGCACCCCAGAGCCAACCCCTGTTTGCCTTCAAGTGGCACGATCCGGAGGAGGGTTACAGCAGACAACTAACCTGGATGCGACTGCCTCAGGGATTCAAGAACTCACCCATCATCTTCGATGAGGCACTTCACGAGGACCTAGGTGAGTACAGAAAGAAGCACCCCAACCTCACCCTCCTCCAGTACATAGATGACATCCTGATTGCTGCTGACATGGCCAAGGACTGTGAGCAGGGGACCCGAGATCTACTGGCCACCCTGGGGGCCTTAGGGTACCAGGCATCCGCGAAGAAGGCTCAGTTATGCAGAGAAAGGGTGAGTTACCTGGGATATATCCTAGAGGGCGGATATCGGTAGTTATCGGATGCCAGAAAAGAGACTGTTTTGAAAATCCCTACTCCCACCTCCCAAAGAGAAGGGAATTCCTGGGATCAGCCGGCTACTGCCGCCTCTGGATTTTGCCAAAATCGCCAGGCCCCTATATGAAACTGCCAAAGAGGGGAGGGTGTTTGACTGGACTGAGAAAGACGAAGCTGCCTTTAAGCAGTTAAAGAAGACCCTCCTAGGTGCTCCGGCCCTGGGCCTGCCAGATATTACGAAGCCCTTTCACCTCTTTGTAGATGAGCATAAAGGAATAACGAAAGGGGTTTTGACTCAAACTTTAGGCCCCTGGAGCACCCTGTGGCTTACTTGTCTAAGAAGCTAGATCCTGTAGCTGCTGGCTGGCCGCCATGTTTGAGAATTATCGCGACTACAGTGCTCTTAGTCAAAGACACTGACAAACTGATCCTGGGACAGGAAATCTGGATTACAATCCCACATGCCATTGAGGGGGTCCTCAAGCAGCCTCCTGATAGGTGGATGAGTAACGCACGTATGACTCATTACCAAAGCCTCCTACTCAACCCTCCAAGAGTGCGGTTCCAACCCAGTGCGGCCCTGAATCCTGCTACCTTGCTGCCCGACCCTGACTTAGATGCCCCGCTGCGCAACTGTGCATGAATCCTAGAGCAAGTACATGGACTCCAGAAGGACTTGACTGACCAGCCCCTCCCTGATGTAGAGGCCAACTGGTTCACGGATGGAAGCAGCTTCATGCGGGACGGGTGCAGGTATGTGGGGGCAGCGGTAGTCACTGAGACAGACACTGTGTGGGCGGAGGCTCTGCCCTCTGGAACATTAGCCCAGCACGCAGAACTCGTTGCCCTCACTAAGGCACTGACGCTGGGAGCTGGGAAGAGGCTTAACATTTACACAGACAGCCGTTATGTGTTTGCTACAGCCCATGTTCATGGGGCAATCTAT
>PVJC01000899.1:0-36484 GCA_004026665.1 Murina feae | reverse complement strand
TAAAGGGATGGTGGTATACACCAGAAGGGGAACTTATATTACCAGACCGACTCGGGGTCACGGTATTAGAACACATGCACCGGTCTACTCACCTGGGAACCCAGAAGATGAAGGACCTAATTCAGCATGCCAGAATCAAAATTCACCAGCAGGATACTAAAATAGATCAGATTGTATCTGCCTGTAAGACCTGTCAGCTTACGAATGCAAGGGCCAAATCAAGTGAAAAAGGGACCAGGCTCAGAGGAACCAAGCCAGGAGCACAATGGGAGGTCGACTTCACTGAGATTAAACCAGGGAAGTATGGCTATAAATATCTTTTAGTGTTCATAGACACCTTCTCCAGATGGGTAGAAGCATACCCAACCAAGCATGAAATGGCTCAGACAGTAGCTAAGAAGCTGTTAGAAGACATCTTACCCAGGTATGGTTTTCCTGTTATGATAGGGTCTGACAACGGGCCAGCGTTTGTCTCACAGGTAATACAGGCAATAGCCAAAGCTATTGGGGCAAATTGGAAATTGCATTGTGCTTATAGACCCCAGAGCTCAGGGCAGGTAGAAAGGATGAATAGAACTCTAAAAGCGACCCTTACCAAATTAACCATGGAGACTGGTGGGAACTGGGTGTCTCTCCTTCCGTATGACCTTTACAGGGTAAGGAACTCTCCTTACACCCTGGGCTTTACTCCTCATGAAATCGTGTTTGGCAGGCCACCCCCTATTATTCATAACCTTAAAGCTGAATTCCTCACTGAATTTGAAAATCAAGAACTGTTTCTTTCCTTGAGAGGGCTCCAGAGTCCGCATGAGGACATTTGGCCGCGCCTCCGTGCCATCTATGAGACTGGCCCAACCCCAACACCTCACCAGTATATGCCAGGAGACTGGGTCTATATCAAGAGGCACCGCTGGGAGACTCTCGAGCCATGCTGGAAGGGTCTGTACACTGTGGTGCTGATGACCCCCACCGCTCTCAAGGTAGATGGCGTTGCGACCTGGGTCCATCACACTCACGTTCAACCAGAGGACCCATCCGTGATCCAGGAAGACTTCATCACCAAATGGAGCATTGACCAAGATCAACACAACCCGCTCAAGCTCAAGCTACGGCATACTCAACCTGCCTGATGCTGGTAACCTTGCTCACAGCCACTCATACTTGCCAAGAGTCCCCACACCCAATGTAGACCTCTAGCAGCAGGCGATGGTGAGGTAGAAATGCAAAACTGGCCCATGATTGGGCCCATGAGTCTCATGACAAGAGGGGAATGATAGAGTCAAATGCAAGGTGTGCGGGGAACTAACTGCGCCGCATCCGGCCACTAGTCAATCAGACCCCAGCCCCTACCCGACCAATCAGCAGGGGCCATGAGCGTTACCCCACCCACTACTTCCAGACCCCCTATAAAACCTTTGTTCTGTTAGAACTGGCTCTCTCTCTCCGCCCTACCGCTGCGTGGGTGAGTATGTGTGGAACTGAGCTCGAGCTAGCTTGAATAAAGGCTCTTTGCTTTTGCATTGGTCTTGAGCTTCCTAGTGGTCTTTGGGGATCATGAAATCTGGGCATAACACTATAAGTAGACAAAATTTTTATAATAAAAGAAAGGTTGTAAGTATAATAAAGGGAACAAAAAGACTGAATGAGACACAGTTGTGATCCACTGGGTACTTCGCCAAAAATGAATGATGAACATAAAAAGAATGATGTAAGGGGTATGTGAGGTGGATTGAAGGGGAAAGAAACCAGAATAGGAAGTACTGGCAAGAATACTGCAATGGCAACAACTAAGAAGGAAGGAAAAAGTGGAAAGGAAAAACATCTTTAAGAAAGAATTAACTGGACTTAAAAAAATAGAATAAAGAAACTGAATGGAAGAAGAATCTATGAAGACCAGAAGTATCTATGCTGTTCATGTAGATATGTAAGTTAACTACAAGAACAGCAATGCTTGCAATGCAAACCTAATGCAGCAAATAAAAAAGCATTTAAAGAAAGAGAGCAGTAGACAAGAATGTGGCCAGATGATAGTGATCATGAGAAATGGAGCGCTGTATATTCAAATATTGTAAGTTTCAAAAGAGAAGGGAAGAAAAAAGTGTGATAAGACAAATACGATGGTTATTGCTCAATTAAAAAATAGCACATGATCCTATTTCAAAGAATATAACAACATTTTCATAGGATGAACTTAAGAGAAAACACATTAGGATTATAGTTTAAAAATGAAGTCACCCTGAACAATTATAAGTCTAAAAAGTCAGTCTGTATTGTGATTCTGTTGGATTGGAAGCTTCTTGCGGAATGAGGGTAATTCTATTTGGACTTCATAACTTCCACAGCCTATACTGCCGAGCTAGGTTTCTCTCTGAAACAAAATGAAGAAAATCTGGCAATGCAAAGCCCCACACAGTTATAAAATCTGAGTCATCACAGCAGATATGCAAAAAGTTATTTAGCACAGGTGTTGCTGAAGTTGGGACACATTTAGGGAGTTCAAAGTACCTATGGTTTTCAAACTCTTACTTCTCCTGGTGTGATTCTGTGCTAATGTTAGTACACAAAGATATAATATTAAACATGCCATATTTCTAGGTGACTCATTAGCTGCTAGGAATTTGTTACAGGAGAGCCAGAACTTTCAAACAGATCTACATTTATTTCATAATTTCTATAATTATACTTATGTATTTAAAAAAAATTCCAGAGAATATGGAATTACATAGAAATTACATGAATGGATAAATAGTTTATACACAACATATTATTTTGATATACTCCAATCACTGGAAGTAGAAACTCTTTTGTTTAAAATAGACACCTATCTTTGCACTTAGGTGATACTGTAACTATTAACAGCCAAATCTAACTTCTTCGCTATACTGAAAGACCCATGGTATGGAAACCATGCTTCATTCATGTCTATATTATTGTTTATAAAAACAGTGTCTTGCTATAGTAAGCATTCATTTAATGTTTCTTAACTAACTGGATGAATTAATCAACTTGATAATTTAAAAGTTGTATTATTATGAAGCAATTAAAAATACTATCTAATAAAAGAGTAATATGCAAATTGACCATCACTCCCACAAAAGATGGTCACCCCTATGTGGACACAAAATGGCCACCACAAGATGGCTGGCAGGGGAGGACAGTTGTGGGAGATCAGGCCAGCAGGGGAGGGTAGTTGGGAGGGACCAGGCCTGAAAGGGACTACAGTTGGGAGCAATCAGGTCTGTGGGGGAAGACAATTGGAGGGGACCTGGGCCTGCAGGGGAGGGCAGTTAGGGGGGACCAGCCCTGGAGGGTAGGGCAGTTGGGGAGGACCAGCCCTGCAGAGGAGGACAGTTGGGGTGGACAAGCCCTGCAGGGGAGGGCAGCTGTGGGGGACCAGGCCTGCAGGAGGGCAGTTGGGGGGACCAGGCCTGCAGGGGAGGGCAGTTAAGGGCAACCAAGCTGGCAAAGGGGGGAAGTTAGGTGTAAATGGGCCAACAGGGAGGGCAGTTGGGGGTGACCAGGCCAGCAGGCGAGGACAGTTAGGGGCAATCAGGCTGGCAGAGGAATGATTAGGGGCAATCAGGCAGGCAGGTAGGCAGGCATGTGGTTGGGAGCAGCAGTCCTGGATTGTGAGTCAGACATCCCTCTAGGGGTCCCAGATTGGAGACAGTGCAGGCTGGGCTGAGGGACACACCCCCCTGTGCACTAATTTCGTACACCAGACCTCTAGTAATTCAATAAGAACTAGAGGAACGATATTAACTATTCAATTTGCTAAAAAGTGGGAGTTTGATTAAAGAGTTTTATGGTTCCCACATCATTTTATTTTACAAATATGTACAAATAATCATTTGGTTTGAAATCTAGTTTAGAAATTTCTATTATATACCATTTTCTTACCTTCAAATCTCAGAGCAAGAGCAATATGTTGAAGGTATGTACTTAATTATTTTATAACTACAAATTTTGTAGACTATCAGAATTCACTATTCTGCACATCATTTTTAGCTGCAAAGCATGTGAGATACAGATACAAATTGTAAGGAAATTTGAGTGGTTCTATACTATATAAACCAAGAATTTTATGGAAGCAATTGTATCAAATTTTTGTAAATATCAATTTTCTTCTATCACTTAATGAACTCTTCCTTCCAACATATTGCCAAAACAACACAAGCACACACACATACACACATGCACACACATGCACACACACAATAAAATATAGAATGAGTTAAATTAGAAAATGAGTTGATTTTTTTGTGGTACTTATAGTGCTCTGAATAAATTTGAGGCCCATATGCACAGAATGGAGTACTTGAGGTTAAAATTCAGTTCATCTCAATAAGCATTTATTCAGCATCCATATGGGATGGTTCTGTGTTGGCTACCATAGTCTGCAAAAATGCAAGTCCTCTTGGAGCTCAAAGTCCACTGAAAAATTCAGGCATTACAATTAAAGCTAGTTAGTTAACATAAAATGCTCTACTATCTCTGTTACTATAAAAAGTTGTTTAATATCTATAATCCTTGATTTCTTCATTTGCAAAATAAGGGAAGTGATAGAATCTATTTCGGACATTGTTCTGAGAACATAATAAGATACTGTATATAAAACTTTTAGCCTGAGATATTAAAGTCACACAACAATTCTATTACTAGTAATTACTTCAAATAGTCCAGAGAGAGATATCATAGACAAGAAAATGATTATATCTGTTTGTAGGAGTAGGGTTTAATAGTTTAATAATTAATGGAGGAAGTGATAAATTCATAAAAGATGAAGCAATCACAGAGACCTAGGTACAAACATTGGTTTTAGCACTTACTAGCTATGAGGTTTCTCTGAGAATGTTATCTGACCTGTAAAATAAAAATTGTAACATACTAGAAGCCTAGTGCATGAAATTTGTGCACTGGGGGGGGGGAGCATTGTCCCTCCACCCAGCCTGGGACCCCTCAAGGGATGTCCGACTGCCTGTTTAGGCTTGATCCCTGTGTAAATTGAGATTTACAAAAATTTGATACCATTGCTTCCACAGGGATTGGGCCTAAATGGGCAGTTGGACATCCCTCTCACAATCCAGGATCGCTGGCTCCCAACAGCTCACTTGCCTGCCTGCCTGATTGCCCTGAACTGCTTCTGCTTGACAACCTGATCACACCCTAACCACGCCCCTGCCAGCCTGATTGATGCCTAACTACTCCCCTGCCAGCCAATTGCCCCCAACTTTCCTCCCCTGCTGGTCTGATTTCACCCCTAACTGCCCTCCCCTGCCAGCCTGATCTTTCCCCTAACTACCCTTTCCTGCCAGCCTGGTTGCTTCCAACTGCCCTCCTCTGCCAGCCTGATCACCCTTAACAGCCTCTGTCTCAGCCCCCACCAAGATGGCTTTGTTCGTAAGGAAGTCAGACGTCTAGAAGATGGCTGGTCAACCCAGTCTAATTAGCATATTACCCTTTTATTAGCATAGACAGATTACATAGGATAGGATTGCTTAAATGGGGGGGGGGGTTCAGCAGGAAGAGATGCTCTTGGCAGACAAAAACACACAATCCCTATATCTGGACTGAAAGCCAGCCATATGCACTATACTGCCAAAGCCGTCCCAGATTAGGTTCTGATTGGTAAGTTTTGATGCCAGACAGCATAAAAAGCTCTGCCTCCTAGGCAGCCATTGGCTCCTGGTACTTCACCCAGATTAGGTTCTGATTGGTTGGTTTCGATGCCAGTCAGAGTCTCTGGGCCTATCTCTGGGCCTGATCAAAGAGGTGGGGCTGATCAGCAGCCCCACAGAGGCTGGGATAGAAACAGAGGCACAGCTGCCAGTAAAGCCAAGTGAGAAAGAGAGGTAAGGGCTGATCAACAGCTGTGACAGAGGCTGTGGATCAGACCGTGCCTCTCTACAGGCCTGATCCACAGCTCTCTCAGCAGTTAGCGCTGGGTTGCTGCACCAGCACCAGCTGGAGTCAGTGATGGGTCACCATTGCCATGGTGACCCTGACTTCTGGTGTTTGGTCAAGCCTGCGGTCATTAGGGACCTTGGCTCTTTAAATAGATAGATGATAGATAGATAGATAGATAGATAGATAGATAGATAGATAGATATCTCATAGGGCTGTTGTGAGAATTAAATGAGACAATATATGTGAAAATATTGCCTTACACATAGCAGGCATTGACAAAAAGAAGGAAAGAAGAGAGGCAGGTTAGGAGGAAGAGAGGGAGGAAAAGAATAACTGCTGGAGTATTGAATCAGTCAGGTATCACTCTATAGCAAATCACTGAAAAATGTAGTGACTTAAAGCATCTATTATTTCACAGGAAACCAGGTTACAGCCTAAATGGGTTCTCTAGTTCTGCTCACAAGAGAGAAAAATTATAGGTATTGACTGAGTCTGTGGTCCTCGCAAAGCCCAACCAGGAAAGGATCCACTCCAAGATCACTCACATGGTTGTTGGCAGGATTTAGTTCTTCCCTGGATATTGGACTGAAAACCTTAGTTCCTTGATGGCTGATGGCTGTCAGCCACCCCTAGTTCTTTGCCAAGTGGGCTTCTCCCTAGGATAGCTCACAACGCGACAACTTGCTTCATCAGAAAGAAGAGCCAGGAAAAGAGGCAGAGAGAGCGTACAAGATGGAAGTCTCTGGCTTTCTAAACCTGACTTTATTGCTTCTGCTGTATTGTATCCAGCCCACACACAAGGTGAGGAGGAGGAGAAAATTACATAAGAACATAAGGATTGAATATCAGAACTCAGGAGTGATATGGGGGGCCAGTTTAGAGGCACTAACTATAGGTGTTCATACTGATGGAGGACATTCATAAATATAGAGGTTAGGTGCATAGATCATAAAGCGATACTATATGCATTCAATCCTGTTCTATTCCTTACTAAATTATCATCCAGAACAAGTTATTTAACTTTTTATTTCTCTGTAAAAAGTAAAACAAAATAATTCCTACATCAGGAGTAAATAAATTAATACACGTAAAGCATTTCAACAGTGCTCACGACACTCATCATTGTTAGACTTTGTTGTTGTCATCATCATCTCTGTTGTTCTAACTGCAGAAAGTAAAGGCAAAATGCATCAAGTTACAGAATGACAGAAAATAAAGGAGAAAAATTCTCAAGTTTCATGTAATACATCTCCCCGGAGCACCTTGGGAAGACCTGTGATATGTATCAGGTTGTTAGTTTGAAACAAGCCCCACAAATTGGGGCCTCTGTTATGTTCTGTTGCAACAGGAAGTCACATGGGGCAAGAAGACAAAACTTCCTCACCATCTAGTGATGGAATGAGCTATATTTCACCATCACTTTCCTGGTGATTCCTCTGTGCCTGCACTTTTACTTAAATAAACCAAAGCAGAATATAGATCCTCCCAACCCCTCCCTCAAAATAGAAAACCTAGAAATATGGGAGAAGCAGTTGCAGTTTTTACAAATGGTAAAAGCTGTTTTGCAGTGAATTTGATACATGTTTTATCACAGTGGAGAAATCGTGTTATTTCCAGTCCCTCTCCTTATTGCTAGTAAGCCTCACAGAATTACAACCAGTGAAATTCTTCCTTTTTCTCTTGGGTGGTAATGACTTTCCCAGAGGAAAGGAGATATTCTCACTACATACTAACTCAAATATTTTAGCATGTTGTGGCATAACATTTTTAATTGTCTAATCAAAAATGTGTCTTATATACTTAAAAATCCAGAGATAGATTGTGTTTGCTAGCAGGCACTTATATAGGTAAAGGGCTCTTCAGACGAAAAAGCCTGATGCTCTCATTTTTCAAATGCGGTAAGTGAGGCCAGAGGACTAGGAAATGCCCAATTAACACAATCATTCTATATAATAGAACCCTAATATGCAAATTGACCAAACAGTGGAATGACCAGTCGCTATGATGTACACTGACCATCAGGAGGCAGGCGCTCAACACAGGAGCTGTCCCCCTGGTGGCTCTGCTGGTCAGTGCACTCCCACAGGGGGAGCGCCACTCAGCCAGAGCCACCTCATGGCTGGCGAGTGCAGGAGCGGTGGTGGGAGCCTCTTCCATTTCTGCAGCAGTGCTAAGGATGTCCGTGCTGTCAGTCAGATATCCCCTGAAGGCTCCTGGAATGCAAGTGGGTGCAGGCTGGGCTGAAAAACAGTCCCCCGGTGCACAAATTTTGTGCACCAGGCCTCTAGTTGGTCTATAATGAAGAGTAGTGCACATACTTACAGTCAATACTACACCAGGTGCTTGGCCAGATCCTTCCTATTTTTTAAAATTTCTTTATTGATTAAGGTATTACATATGTATCCTTATCCCTCTATTGTCCCCTCACCTCCTAGATCCTTTCTATTTTTATCTCACTTAAATCTCACACCAATTATTATTATTATTATTATTATTATTATTATTACTATTATTATTATTACTATCATTATCCTCATTATGAAGAATTTATCCACTGCTTTTATTAATATGTTTGAGCACTTACTCTATGCCACTGTGTGAGGCATTACATTTAGGATAACAAGACAACAGACCTAGTTTCTGCCCTCAAAGAGTTTTTTTAGTGTAGGGATTAGGAAGGTAAATAAGCACATAAATCAATAAATATGCTCATTAAAATAGCAATAAGTAAAGAAAGAACTGAGAGAGCTGAGATTAAGACTAAGGGAGTGAGGGCAATGGACTTGAAATAGGTCTCTCTAAATAAATAGAAATGCTGAGTCTGGAAAGATGGAAAGTAGATAGGAGAAGAGGTGCAGTGGGTGTTACCAAAGAGGAAATTTCTAGAAGGGACAAAGAACCTAAGACAGGAAAGAATCTGTTCAAAGAACTGAGAAAAATGAAAAGTGGGTAAAAGAACCATAATCCTAAAAGTCTGAGAGCTCATAAAAGTCTACCTGAAAAGCTTAAGTGCTCACAACAATCATAACAACCATCTTCACCTTTGAAATTGACCATGAAGAGACACAGAGCCCCTTCTACTGTTTCCTCATGAACACAAATTTCTAACATCAAGAGAGAACCTTAAAGTAGAAAGGGCATTCTTTCTACACATCTCCAAGCAAGATTACAGGAGAGCTGGAAACAATAGCAGAACCACCTCCTACCCTCTCCCCAAGGCACTACCTGCTGAAGGAAATACTGGCTGCCCAAATCCAAAGCTGGAACAATTGCTTTATTCTTTTTCTGATGCTTCAGTGGCAGTTCTAGCTACAAGAGTACGTCTGTCTTATCTTAGGGTTGAAGAGAGAAGAGAATAAATAGTTCATGACTATGGATTACATGCCAAGTAATGTTGTAGGCCCTATGCTTATTTTCCTCATAGCATGCAAAGATATGGTTCTTATTTTGTTTTTAATCCTTGCCTGAGGATATGTTTTTATTTCTGAGAGAGAGAGAGAGAGAGAGAGAGAGAGAGAGAGAGAGAGAGAGAAAAGAAGGAGGAGGAGGAGGAGGAGGAGGAGGAGGAGGAGGAGGAAGAGGAGGAGGGAAAGAGAGAAAGAGAGAAACATCAATGTGAGAGAGAAACATTGATTAGTTGCCTCCTGTACACCCCCAACCAGGAATTGAACCAGTAACCTATTGATGTAAGGGACCAAAACAAAGATATAGGTCTTTTAAAATGTAGATCAGAAAAATAAGGTCTTTTTTTTTTTTATTCAAACTCACAAAAATTTAAATATTTGCCTAATTTAGTCCAGATTGTAGTTTTTAAATCTTCTCAATATAATTTGCATTTTCTAAGGTAAAATATGGGGTCGAGTGGCAGAGTTTGTAGGATGAATGAAAGAGGATTTCATTGCATATTATGATACACAAGTAGCCTTCCATTTAGAAGTTCCATAGTTGAGTACATTACCAAGAGCAGGTTAGTGACAGATGCTATTCCACCTAATTGGCTGACAGCTGGATACATTCTGATATATCCTGATCATTGGGAGTGATTATACCTGAGCAGCCATAGATAAAATGTAGAGAAACTCTGTGCTCTAATTTAGCATTTAAATAAAGGCTCCCTAAATTGCAATCTGTAAGCAAAGGCAGATACAACAAATCTCTTAGGACAGCCTCTGGTGTAGGCAAACAATCTGGCACCGAATGAAAACACCCCCACACATCCCACATTTGTGTGCTGAGTCAAAATGCTAGAGGAGGATAAATTCCTGCCCAGCAGACTCTGGGGCTCCAGGCTTGCTTTCAGAGATCATTTTGTGAGGTGCTCACCCAATTCTCCTTTTTCGACACTAATGGGCAGATTGCCTTACAAGTGCAAATCATTATCAAAATAGACCAGGGATTTGACAGTATCTTTCATCAGCAATTTCAAATGCACTAGCTGGATGCTATGGTAAAATGAAGCAACCTGTTCCTACAAGCAGGTGAGCTGAGCTACAAGTGAGCTCCTGGAAAAGGCAAGCATAAATGAGGCCCACAGTTCTCTGAACTGAAGAAAGATCTCAAGGCAGAAGGTTATTACTTTTCTCCATTCCCCCAAGCAGTTCTTAAAATTTAGATTTTTCCCCCTCTCCTTTCACTTTTGTGCTCATTTAAAAATAATGACAGAATAAGAGTGTTAGACTTAAATACCTCTTAAAAAGTTATATAAGTAGTTGGCATTATAGAAATGTCCAATTGAACTTTTCAGGTAAAAATAATAATAATTTAAAAAGAACAACTAACATTTTTGAACCCTATTATGTGCCAAGCCACTGTGCTATGGAATTTATGTATGAGTCTGGACATAAAATGAAAGATTTACTATAGTTTGAGAATTTGGGATAATATTACACATGTACAGACCAGGGAACAATGTCCCTCTGCATCCTGAGAGCAGAAGTAAGGAAGGATATTAAATAGTCACCCTAGGTGCCCTAGAAGTGGCTATACCAGCCCTTCAACCTTCATCCTATCACTCTGTCCAAGTCATATAGAGTCAGATGGAAGAGTTGCCAGCCTTGTGATGAGTGTGTCTACTAGTGATGTGCAGGAGGTATATGGTTCTATAATGCCCACAAGCCAAGCGACACTGAGCACAAAGATTAAAAACTCACAGACATCTAGCATGACTGGGAAAAGAAAAGGCAGGCAACTTTCTTCAAAGCTGGATGTTTGATAATCTAGAATAACCCATAGACTTGAAAGTACAGTGTGGGAGAAACATCTTAATATCGCAGCAGATATTTTCTAGAATGTTGTCCTAAATCCAGATTGCACCTGCTTTCCATCAGAAGACTCTGAGGGTGGAGGGTGACTTGAATGCAAGAGGAGAGTGTGGCAACAAAATGGTTGTGCATGTCCACGTTTGTCATGGAAAAGATGGAGTCTCTTTGGGCTAGATGGATTTCACAGAAGATAACCAGCTTGAGCCACATTATTGAGGCAACCCAAGACAATGGGATTCTATTAAGTATCGTAGAGTGAACTACTAGGACAAGGGGCAGACTGGTGAGTGGCTTTGACAGGCCAGCTGTAGAATGTATCATTTATATCAGCAATTTCAATGGGGAAGTCTATGGGGGGAATTCAACCAACGCATACATTTGTGCCTTTCAAAAACATAAGCATTTAAACATTTGTCAAAATAGAGAAAATGGCTTATAGTATAAGCCAAAAGAGAACTTTAAACAGGAAAAGAAAAATAAAACTGACTTTGACCATTTGTTTCCTCTTCTTAACCCCAGAGAAGTTGAAGGAGGAAGAAGGAGGGAAATGGAGTAGAAAAATATTGAGGAATACTAAAAGGAGAAATCATGCTATATCCCCAATATAGACGAAATGGAATTAATCAGTGATCGCTGAGGGTTCATGCTAAAATCCTTGTGATTTCCAAGTCTAGAGGAAACCTTTTATAAATACATAAAATTCAATCTTTATGACCAACAAGAAATTCATTCTTATTAAGATGATATAAAGCTATAAAGTCTTTTGTAAATATTGTTGGAATAAAAATATTGTTGGAAACAATACAACATGTTTGAAGGAAACAGAAAAATAAAATAGTTTCCTGATTGAACCATACCATGTTCTGCTTACTCAATAAATCAGTCACATGTTTATTTCCTATGACATCCCTGCTACATAGTGTTGAGAGTTATAAAGCAATTCATTCAAGATCACATGCTTTGTCAGTGATTGCTCTAGGGTTCATACTAAAATCCTTGTGATTCATTCCCAAGTCTCTTCTCCCTTCATTACATAATGAAATCTGTAAAATAAATAAAATCAGAAATATCTAGAATTTAGGCTTATGGGAGCAAGTGATTAAGAGATTTATTAATAAAAAGTAAACAAGAAAATCATAAGGAGCTTATGCATCATGTAATAAGACTTCATTTTATCCTCATCTTATTCTTTTAATAAAACAGGGATGGATGTTTGACAAGTGGACTGAGAATGAGGACAGGAAAAGAGACAGATTAGATGTGGTAGAAAGTGGGGAGCATTCCAAGAACAGGAAGCAAAAGAGACATGTAGGATTCCCTCTCAACATCCTCTTCCCTTATAATTGAAAGGCCATTCCCCCTACCCTCACTCATCACACCCCAAGTTCATATTTACAGTGAACATTTTCTGACCTTACCAATCAGAGTTAGGATTCCTCTCTGCTTTCATAGCTCATAGGATTTTACTTTAAACCACATTGTTTTTCTTTAATTTTATGTCCCCGTCTCTGTCTTCACTTCAGATCCTATTTAAACAGTAGTGACTGCCCTGGCCTATTTGGCTCAATGGATGGAGCACCGGCCTGAGGACTGGAGGGTACCAAGTCAGGGGCCTGTACCTTGGTTGTGGGCACATCCCCGGTGAGGAGTGTGCAGGAGGCAGCTGGTTGATGTTTCTCTCTCATTGATGTTTCTAACTCTCCCTCCCCCTTCCTCTCTGTAAAAAATCAATAAAAAATATTTTTTAAAGAAGAACCACTGATGTCTTTAGTCCAGGGATGTGGCTTTTAACAATAAAAAAATAAACAGTAGTGACTATGATTCTATCTTTGAGTATGCTGTACCTAGCAGAGCATCTGACACATAGTAGACTTATGGAATATGACAATGAATGGGTTGGGATAGGGTAGGGGAAGACGTTAACTGTCAAACCTCAGAGGTAAGACAGGGGAGGAGTGTGGGGTAAGAGATCAATAAAAGGACTTGCATGCATGCATATAAGCATTACCAATGGACACAAACATTAGCGGGGTGAGGGCATATGCTGGGGGGTAGGAGTGTCCACGGAGAGATAAATGGAGAAAAAAATAATATTGTAATAGCTATGCACGGTCTGGTGGGGACGTACTTAAAATATCAGGAGGACCACTCTGTAAAATATATGATTGTCTAAACACACACACACACACACACACACACACTAAAATAAAATGAAAAAATTACTGAGGCAAACAAATTCATCTGTGAGAAGCAAAATCTCCTTTAAGAAAGAATTCAAAATCAATGAATTCAGAATATATATATTACAGGCAGAGCAGATATATTTTTTAAAAAGAGGTAGATGAAGTTTAGTTTGTTGATGATTTGTTGATAGATTAAGGTTTTCAAACCTGCATATATTCTGAAGCATAGGTCTTCTCCATCAAGATAAACTTAAATTGAAAATACTCTGCATGTAAATATGTTAATTTAATATGCAATTAAATGGTGTAACAAGCAGAATAATGTCCTTACCCAAAGATATTCATGTCTTCATCCCCTAGACTTGTCAATATATTATAACAAGGGGGGGAGGGGGCGTGGAGAACTAAATTTGCAGATGGAATTAGGTTGTTAAATAACTGACCTTAAAATAAAGAGTATCCTGAATTATCCATGTGTAACCAAGATAACCACAAGGGTCCTTTAAAGTGGAAGAGGGTGGTAGAAAAGGAAGTCAGAGTCAGAGAAACGTAAAGGTGTTGTGCTGAGGACTTTGACTACTGAGGATGGGTTGAGGAATCAAGGAATACATACAGCCTCTAGTGAAAAGAGCAAAGAAACAAAATTTCCCCTAAAACCACCTGGAAGAAAGGCAGCTCTGATGACACCATGGTTTTGGCTCAGTCCACAACCATGTAAAGCTGTAAAGTCCACATCAATGCACTTGAATAGTAATGTTTGATAAGAAATCTAAAGTCCAAGAAATAGTCATTTCCTATATTACTGATTGATTTGCAAAGGCAATCATGTAGAAGAATCTGAAGCTTTAAAAAGTGTTTGTACTTCATAAGATTGTGTGTGTGTGTGTGTGCGTGCGCACATGTGTTCTCCATGGTTGGACATGGCCAATCCAGACTCCTTCTCTCTTCCTTATCTATAGCACTGAATCTTAACATGAGGAGCTAGTTATGCTGATTCCAGATAATGGTGTCCTTTGCCTTGAGGTACATGCAATCATGTATTCACTTGCTGCTTATGGATAATGCTTTCATTATCCCCAAGTCAAAATATATATTTTTAACTGAACATCAAAGTCATTTTCTATGACTAGGTTTTTTCCTTGTTTTTCCGAGGAAACAATTCCTGGAATAATTGAAATCTAGTGTGTGTGTGTGTGTGTGTGTGTGTGTGTGTGTGTGTGTGTATAATCTAATAAAAAGTAATATGCAAATTAACCATCACTCTAAAACCTAAGCCACGCCCACCAGCAATCAGAGCGTCTGTATGCAAATTAACCAAGATGGTGGCTGACAGCCACAGAGCTAGAGCAAACAGGAGGCTTTCGTTGCACCAGCGATGGAGTTGAAACTGCCTGCCTAGGCTGGCCGGGCCTCCGCTCAAGGCAACAATGTTTCAATTATAGAAGATAAATAAACCCCAGAAACCTGATTCCAGCCAGACTCGCTGGGACATTGGGTCAATGGGAGCTGTGGGCAACCTGAAAACTGCCCTCAGCCCCTCACCCAGGCTGACCAGGCACCCTAGTAGGAACCTGAACCCTGAAAGGACTGTGGGCAGCCTGAAAACAGCCCTCAGCCCCTCACACAGGCTGGCTACATCCCCATGGAATGAGGGTTCCCACTAGGGGACTTGGCCAGCCTGCAAACAGCCATCAGCCCCTCACCCAGGATGGCTAGGCACACAAGCAGGTGGAGATCCCCTAAGGGGTCCAAGACTGTGAGAGGGCACAGGCTGGGCTGAGGGACCACCCTGAGTGCACAAATATTTGTGCACCAGGCCCCTAGTGTGTATATATATATATATATATATATATATATATATATATATATATATCCAGAGATGTTTACAAATTACATCATGCTTTATTATCATGTATATGAAGCTAAATGTATTGGCCTACTGCCCTTCCATTCTAAGGATACATGTCCAGTGGAACTTGAGGAAAAATAGCAGAGAGCACATCTTGGTACAAGTACACAACTCAGTCCAGGCTCTCTTCTCCATATGAAAAGGGAAGCCTAGGGAAACTGAAGGGACATCATTGCTTCTGCCACAACATCTAAGCACCTAATAAATGTTTCCATTTTTTTCTGATTGCCTAATATCCGAACTATCCCAGCATAAAGAGGATATTCTGACAAAAGTCTGCTGAGAACACATGCACAAAAGCATCTTTTATTCGGTATCTCACTGATGTCGTTTTAAGCCCTCAGTGAGTGATATTTCTTATTGTCATTATAGGCCTCTGAGGACATTTGCTCTTACTCTAGACAGTAACCTGTAACGTACTGCCAAGGTTCAGGTTGGTTTGTGGTCCTGTTGGGAAGCCTTATTAATCATGTAGGTTCCAGAAATGACCTGAGCAATTATTTGTCCCATTCCTGTCTCTCACTTCCCACACATGGCCACGCTTTAATCCCATAAACATCTAGAATGTGCAAGTTACAACTCTCCATCTTTTTCCACCAATGAAAAATGCATTATTTTAAAATGCTAGTATCTTCTAACCCAGTGCCCACATACATTCTATGCACAATAAATGGTGAACCCTCCGAGAGCACCTGTCCTAGAGTTTGTGGTAAGGGAACAATTCTGTGACAGCTAAATCTACGAGAGCATTTTCTCTAATGTGCATCTGACCTTTACAGTGAGACAGGCATTTTGGTGGTAATGAAATCCTTAGTCTCTATTGGCAGGAAAAGCATCCACAAATGACAATTTTTATCACATAGTAAATTGTCCCAAATGCAACAAAGCTAGTAGTACTTTTGTCAAGTAGAAGTCTCGAAACTGAGCTTAAGCTGCCAATAAAACCTTTAAAAAATTAAATAAATAAAGTAAAAACAGCAAAGCCATCCTTGGCACATACTTAGTTTTATGCCATCTCCTCTGAAGTGCAAATACTGAAAGATGCTTTATGCCAAAAGAAACTGCTCCCTTGCCATGAGTGGAAGCTCGGCATAACAAACCCATTGCCTTCGTAAGGGCCTCTATAAGTTTCCATGGAAAAGAAGTCCAGATAATAAATATATCCCTGCCTTTGTCTCCCACACTGCACTTTATACTGTAATTATTTATATGCATGTCTTATCTCTTCTGCTAATCTTCACCTTTCTTGTTGGACCAGGAACCTAAAGTGACAGAAAAATAAGTTTGGGTAGTATGCTTAAGAGACTCACTTTAAATATGATGATGAACAATTTACTGAGCACCTAACCTTCGGGAGATCATTGTGGCTTTTGAGCCTCTCTTTGCCCTGTTTCTGTGATAGGTCACCTTAAGCAGAATTGGGGGAGATAGCCAGCCGGTGCGGCTCCGGCTCCATGGTTGAGCTTCTACCTATAAACCAGGAGCTCACAGTTTGATTCCCGATCAGGGCACATGCCCAATCCTCAGTAGGGAGCATGCAGGACACAGCCAATTGATGATGATCTCTTATCATGGATGTTTCTATCTCTCTCTCTCTCTTCCTCTTTCTTCCACTCTGAAATCAGTAAAAATATATTTTAGAAAAAGAATTGGGGGAGGTACTCTGGAGTTTCTTACCACTCAATGATTTGCATTCATTTACATCAGAATATCTTGCCTTAACTTTTAATAGTTGGTGTATATAATACATACTCTGTGAATGCCACTGGACATAGGAGAAGACCCAATAATAGCTTTTATATGGAATAATTCAACATCAATGAAAACCGGAATTCCTTAGTGCTTTGGGGTTTATACTGGTGGAGGAAGTGCTGAGTCCCAATGGAGTGAGTGTCAGAGTTTTAGAGTCTGGGAACAAGTGTCTCTGATGTAGCAGCAGACACCCCAGTGACAGGCCTTTAGCCCTCCTACTTCCAGTCATAACAGTGATAGGACATGATTAAAATTTGGAGAAGACAAAGGAATGTTAAAATGAGAGAAGTTGTTCAAATTGTTCTTGCAGTTATTTTATGTATTTATGCTTTGTTCAAAATTGAATAAAGGGGAAACCTGAGCTTAGTTCCTGTGGTTTAAGGGGAAACCTTAACTTAGTTCCTATGGTTCAACTGACTGATAATAAAATTGCTCTCATCTCATAAGCCAGGGAGGTCTGTGCCTTTACTACCTACCTTCTATTTCCCTAAAAGGCCCTTTTTCCTGGTATTGTCATCCATGTAAAATATGCTTTATAATATCTATGTACAGAGTTTTGTTTTGTGGAGTAGTTGAACTAAGGTTTGATTAAAAAATATGGCTTATAAATTATTAAGTGCAAAATAAATGTATAAGAAAAATTTTATATTATTTGTTCCTCTTTCTCTCATAGTGCTTCCTATATAAATAGTGCTTTGATACATTGAGCAAATAAATGAACAGATATATTCAAATGCTGTTTACCCTTTCCTTATAAAACAGACATTTTCACACACCATAGCATTCATCATAATTTAATTACCTTAATTATCCATTCCTTGACCAGGATACCTCATTAGGTTAGGTTCTCTGTTTCAAATGTTGCCATAGCAACCTGAATTTTCCCTTTCTAGCACTTTACAGAAATCTAATAAATTACTTTGTTAAATTCATCAGTTTGATAATTAGCTTTCCTACTAGATTGTTAGTATCCTAAGTGCAATAATCATGTTTACCTTGTTATGACTAATAAGATCACAATATATTGTTAATTATTTATTGAATGCATAAATACATATACAATTTGATCCTCTGCAAAGTAATAAAAAAGATACGATATGTTGCTTTTATGTTTGTTTGTGGATTTTATTAGTCTTTTAAATCTAGTTAATGCATTTGCATTTAACAAGATGTTTTCCATGAAATGTTAGTAGCAGAAAAGTTAACCTCCTAGCATGGCACATACATCTTCATGAATATGTCCTCAACTAGCTTCTTCAAATTTTGACTTCCCATCAGTCCTCTAAGTTGTTAGCCATGCTAGACAGACTATTGTATATGCTTCAAATATTTCATACTGTTTTGTACTTCAGTGAATTCTTTCAAATTCTTTGTGGAATGAGGAGTGTAAATAAACCAGTGAAGTTATTTAGAGAAATCCTCGATACCCTTGTTAGGTGGTTTCCTCTGCTTTCCCTCAAAGGTCTTTATTAACCTCAAAGGTATAGCTCCAATACCCTTTTCTTCGTGGAAGCTGTGCCTGGTATTTAGCCCATGTTGCCCTGGAATAACATGCAGAATGAATCCACACTTTCCATATTTCCATGTCACTAAGATGCTTCTATGTTTTATTATATAATAATATGTTCCATTGTTTTCTCTCTCTCTCTCTCTCTCTCTCTCTCTCTCTCTCTCAAGCCCGTCAAACAGGAATTTTTTCATCACCACCATAGTACACACAGGGCCTAGCACAGTGATTGGCACATAACCAGTACTTACTAAAGTATTGGGGCACCATTATCCATCCAAGACTAGAACCAGACACTCCTTATAGTTAAGTCCTCCTTTTTTCTTATCCCTATCTGCTTCAGCAAATCTAATCACTCTTCCTCCAGAACAGGCCTTTAGTCTTTCCTCCATTCTGCATCCTACCTCCATCCTGGTGCGGGCAAACATTGCATCTCTCAGAAAATACTGCAATTGTCTCTTCATTAGTCTCTCTGTGCCCACTTCTGCCTCTTCCAAACCATTCTCCGCACAGCAGCCCATTCACTTTCCTGAATGACACCTCTTTCCTTCACTTAGAATAGAGTAAAACTTGCATAACCCGACCCTTACGTTCTGCTCCAATATCCTCAGTGCTCACTGAAGTCTGGTGGCACTGGCTTTCTGTTGGCTCCTGGAATAGGTCAGCTTTTTCTCTCTTAATGACTTTCCCCCTTTTGTTCACTCTGCTGGAGCGTCTCTTCCCGGGGCTATTTGCATCTTTAGAGTCTTCTCACCTATCACATACTAACTAAAGGTCATCTCAGAGAGGAATTCCTGACCACACCTCCTAAATCAGGTCCCCCTGTTAAGAACATGAACTCTGGAGCAAAAGAAGCAAAGTTTAAGTCTCAGGTCTCCCTCTGACTCCATGGGAAACACTGAACGATTTTTAACCCTAACAGCCCCTTCGTTTCTTCATGAATACGCTAACAGAAATATTGTAAGAAAGATGTATTGATTTACTTCAAATGCTTAGAAATTCACTTACACTGCCTGAAACAGCACAGCTTAATACTTTTGTTGGAAAAAAAAAGCATGGTATATTATAAGTACTCAATGATTATTAACTATTATTATTTTAAAAAAATATATTTTATTTATTTTTTACATAGAGAAAGGGAGAGGGATAGAGAGGTAGAAACATCAATGAGAAAGAAACATCCATCAGCTGCCTCCTGGGGATGTACCCGCAACCAAGGTACATGCCCTTGACCAGAACTGAACCTGGGACCTTTCTTTCAGTCTGCAGGCTGACTCTCTATCCACTGAGCCAAACCTGTCAGGGCTAACTATTATTATTTATCAGCATGTTCTATGTGCTTAAAAACATTCATAGCCTATGATTATTAGATTTGATTATTATTAGCATTTATCACGACCTATATGGTGTTCTCTCTTTCTGAATTGGCCAAACTGGACAGAGTATTTTCTTCTTTGTGTTTCTACTAGACATGCCCAAACTTGATTCACAGTACCTATATGACTTGAAAGTATTTATTTCCTCTTTTAGACCAAGGCATCTTGCAGCCTTATGCATCACAGAGGTTTTATAAACATTTGTGGAATAAAAGACTAAACCAATGAACTCTGATATTAGGAACAAACATTCTAGCATAGGCCTCTCTTTTAGTGACATATTGCTGAGTAGCAATATTACCACAAATTTATCAGTTCAAAATACATACTTCCATCTAGAATCTTCTTTGAGTCAGGAGCTCAGGCAGAGCTTATCTGGGTCTTCTGCTTTGGGGGCTCACAAAGCAGCAATCAAGGAACCAGTCAGTTCGGTGGTTACGTCTGAGGTTCAAATAGGAAAGATCTGCTCCCAAGATCACAGGATTGTTAGCAGAATTGCATTTCTTACAGGCTGTCAGATGGACTACCTCAAGATTCTTGCTGGATGTCAGCTAAAAGCTGACTTCAGTCCTTGTCATGGGACCCTTTCCATTTGGCAGCTCAGAGCATGACAGCTTGCTTCTTCAAAGCCAGCAAGAAACAACAAAAATGTCTCCGCAAGATGGGCATTATAATCTTCTGTAATGTGATCATGCTCACTCACACAACCATATACACCCCTTCTCCTTTGTCTCAGTCTATTGGTTAGAAGCAAGTCATATCCTGCACACACTCAAGAGAAAGGATTATACAAGGATGTGAACTCTGGGAGGTAGGACACATGGGACCACCTGCAGACTGTCTATCACAGTTTCCCTTGGCAAGGAACATCATGGGACAGAGGAGGCAATTCTGGAATCTGAATAATCCACCATAATGACTCTAAATCCAGTCAAAACAGAGATATCCCCAAAACAAACAAGTTAAGAGTTTTATACGCTGCTCATATTTGTGCAGATAATCGTGCTTAATTTAGATGCAAACAGTATGCAGTTTTCATTTCTTAGTGTGATTGGGGACATTGTTATTATGTAATCATGGTTTTCTTCATACAGTTCTCAATTAATTTATGATTATTTCATACAAATTTTACATTTACATTTACTATTCATAATTATGTTTTCAATTTAATTTCTAGTTCCAGGAGCAGAGCTATAAGCTTGTACTTTTCTCCCTTAAATAGTGAGTTTTTCATAGAGAATACTAACCAACTTCATATCCAAGAAAAATAATTATTAGGCTCCTCCTTAATGAGTCTAAAGAGTTCAGAAATGGCCTGGCATTTTAATGATGGACCACCAAGACACGAGAAACTCACACCCCTTGTAAATATGCAGGTACATGCTAGTCTCAATCATTCCTTTCAAGCAAAACTTTTGTACCTACATGCAAACTGCTGTGTGATAAGCTGCAACTGCCAGTGTCTTTTTTTTATACTCAAGTCCAGGACTTTTAAATAATTCAGGAAAGAATCAGATGACTAAATAAAGCAAACTTTTGCTAAGATGAGGTATTTTCTTAGGAAAGTGGATTTCAGATTCAGGACTTTGAAAAAGATATTTGTCCCCAGGATTCTCTTAGCAAGGCAAGCACCAAGTTAAATATCCCTCCAAGTATTACCAGAAATAGAAATAAACACCAAGTAGTCCCAAAATATTGTAGTTTGGAGTATATTCTGAGGACGAAAAACACCAGATGAAGTGTGTGTGTATACAGGATGTTCTAAAAATGTATGTGCACTTTGAATGATTACAAAGTCAGTCCTTATTAGCATGCAGTTCATTTTTAAAATTTAAAGGCATCTACAGAAATGAATAACTTTTGGGGTCTGTTTTCAAATTGATGACTGTTCTGGTCCAGGCACTGCTGATAACTAAATGCAATGGAATCACAAACATCAAGAATCATTTTGCTCTGTATTTGTGTGCCCTCAAGTCGTTGACTGTTGCTGGTTTTGTACCATAAACTTTATCTTTTATATGCCCCCATTCAAAAAGTCTAGTGGCACTCTAGGATAAATTTTTCTTTACCCAAACCTTAGTCCGCCTTCACCCATTATTTCAAATCAGTTAAATCTGAAAAGGAATGAAAACTAAATGAGTTGTCAGCTGTTAAAGTTTGTGTACATTTTTGGGGGACACCCTAAATACACTTATGCATATGCTTACTGGTAATTTAAAAATCTTAATTCCATCTAGATATACCATGTTAAAATTAATAAACTTTTTATGATGTGGAAGCAACTTTAAACATTCACAGATTTCCTCCCTTAGTGCCCTGGATATTTGAGTAATGTTTACATAAAAAAGAACGTAAAAATGTGTAGTTGAAAAATGCACTGGGCTTAGAAAAAGGAGGCCTGGGTTTGACTTCCAGCTCTTTCATAAACTCCTCTGAAAGGTAGAGAAGAAATGTTTGAACTTGGAAAACCTCAAAGGTCATCTTTCGCACTAAAAGACCATGGATACATTTTATATCGAAAATAATCTTGGAAATACTGCAAACTCATCTTTTGAAATATGTAAATATTTATGAGACTTCACAACGCATCCCACACACATTTAAAAACTATTTATTTGATGAACCCCATGACTCACACTTGCAGTAACAAAATGCTAATAAAAAATCTTTTTACTTATTTATTTACTTTTACTTTTTTTCCCCAAGTACATTTTCCTTCCCTGATATTAGCTAACCCTTTCAAATAAAGTATCCTAAAAGGAGTTTTCCTTATAATCAGCTCAGAAACACTTTTGGTTTGTATTCTTTGGAGCGTAGCTGGCGTGGATTATTATGTTTTGTTTTCCTCTCCTCAAGGCCATTCCAGTAGAATTCAGCAGAGAGTAACCAGGGATTCTCATGTGAGTGAATCCCTGGCCCCACCATTCTGGAATATCGAAATATGCTCTATTCTTAGGAATAAAGCCACCTTAGAAATAAAGGTGCACAAAAGGTTTTTTATTAATTATTAAAAAACATTCTACTTCATCCCCTAAAAATTAAAAACAGCCTTTTTTTCATGTACGTGTCATCTGCTTCAGAACCCAAAGCCAAATAGCAGAACTTGACATAGAGCCAGAGAAAATTAGTCCTAATTGAATAACCTTTGACATACAGAAGAAGAGCAGTGTTTGATGCTCAATTTATAAACGAGAAAATTATATGCACCACCTGTAAGGAGACATGACCTGATTCCTATTCTAAGGTTACTTTAATTGTACATTTCTAAACAAAATAAAAACCACTAATTGATACACAGCAAAATGGCTCTTGCTCCAAATACATAGCATAACTAGCAAGTAAGACTTAAAAATACTGAAATGCTCTACCCTCAAGGTAAATATGAAAGATTAAGTAATTTTGAGAAAATAGTCCCATTTCATAAGAACATTGACTTCACAGGGTCTAAATAAAATATAATATGTCCTTATACTTAGGGTGGTCAAACATCTTATTTTAAACCTCATAAGAGCATACCTATTTTCACCCCAAATGTGCCTATGTTTGAGTGCCAGAGAATATGATCAGCATATTTATAGATGTCAAGGTTACAAAACACTCTCAGGCATTGATTAGAATACCTCTGTTTTCATGAACTATTATTAATTTTCCATTGTCAATCTTTAAATAGAGTAGCACAGATTGTCAAAATTATTCATCCAGGTACCCACAGGGAGAACCTACTCATGAATATGGAAATGGAAGATTAGTATTGTGGGTCTAACTCGAGATCTTCCTGGTCCAGGATTGTTCCTGTCATTGATGCTGAGGCACAAGTTGCAAACTGGCAGCCCGTGGGCTGAAAAAATCCCATAGATACTTTTTGTAAGGCTTTGAGCATTTTAAAAATGGCAGAGTTCATATAAAAATATAAAGTTTCAGCTTTTCTTGAAAAAGCCAAATATCTGGCAACATTGACCCAAATTCCCACAGGGCAATAATAGGCAGGACCTACATAGCAGCTGCTGCCTGTGTACAAGGTGGTTTCTGGCATATGACAGTCCCTAGTCATTATCCCACACCCAAGCTTCTCCACTCATTAAATTACCTGTCGCTCCCATGGGCAATTGATTTTGCTACTTTGGGGTTAGAAAATGAGAGTAATGGTTGCCACAGTATTTGTCTCCTAGTCTAATATTCCCATATTTCTTCCTATGTTACCAGGCTTTAGACCTTTTAATAGCTTCTCTTTATTTTATTTTTAATGGTTTTCCTCTAAAGGAAATGGGGGTGTTCTTTAGGCCTTTATTTGACATCAGTTTATTCTCCTCACTTTCCCTGGAGAAACCTAATCACCCCTGATGGCCTCAATTATTTTTGTGGAAATGTATGTATATCACAGACTTATCTGTTCCCTTCTGATCTTTAGGACAATATATACAGCTGTATGGACGACATTTCCATTGTAATATCCTATAGGCACACAAACAGAATAGGTCTAAAAAGTCTTTTTCCTTTTTATAAAGCAGTGGTGGTACTCAACCTTCTGGCCCTTTAAATACAGTTCCTCCCATTGTGATCCAACCATAAAATTATTTTTGTTGCTACTTCATAACTGTAATGTTGCTACTGTTATGAATCATAATGTAAATATCTGATATGCAGAATGGTCTTAGGCGACCCCTGTGAAAGGGTCGTATGGCCGTCAAAGGGAAGGGGTCAGGACCCACAGATTGAGAACCGCTGTATAAAGTCTGTCTTGTTTCCCAGAATTTCCTATTTTAGTGACTACATTATATTCTACCTAAAATACATCTCCTTTACTTCACTTTTCATGTCTGTGTGAATCTACAACTATATATTTATTTTTCCATTTCCAGTCAAGCCTATTTATATTTTTTATTTTTTTTAATTTTATTTTCTTTTCTTAATCAATATCCTTACTACTTGTCAATTGGATTACTGAGCTAGTATTTTACATAGCTGTTTCCCCTATATGTAATCTTTCTATCATCTAATACAGCCTTGACATTCCACCAGATTGACTATTTTTTCCAAATAACAGATATGATGGTTTTATTCCTCAACTTGATACACTGAATTTAGAGTGAAAGCCAATTTCTCTATAGTCACCCTCATAGCCTATCTTGCCATATAAAACAGTTCCCTGGGATGATTAGGCCCCAGAAGCTGTGAATATGTACCTTGCATGGCAAAAGGAACTTTGCCAATGTGATAAAGGAAGACTATCTTTGCCTTTGATTATGATATGGTCTCTTCCCTTCTCCACAGAGACAACAGCTACCTTCCCTTGAAGTCTCAGCTCAAAAGCACCGATAGGTAACCCTGCCACCTTGCCCATTTTAAATGAGGTGTTATACTCTATACTAACGAAAGGGCTTTCATGCATGCATTTAAGCATAACCAATGGACACAAATCACTGGGGGGTAGGGGAGGCTGGAGGAAGGGCAAGGGAAAAAAGAGATATTTGTACTAATCTTTGTAATACTTTATGTAATTAAAAAAATAAAATAAAAAGAAATTAAAAAAAAAGATTTGCCAACAACATGGATGGGCACCCTCTACATGCCATTTTATAGAGAAAAAACGTATAACCACTCTCAGCTCTTGCCTTTTCACTAAATAGCCCTAACTAGTTGATGTTCACCTGTGCAAGCTGATCTGTCTATGATATTAGTAGGTTCTCGACTCTGGCCTTAGAATGATTATAACACTTTCAACCTTGGTCTGTGAACTTTACCTAATGGACTTTTTTCTTTATCCAAAATACAGAATAATAAACTTATGTAGGCTGCAGTAAAAACTGCGGTGTGTTCTCACTGCTTTGTAAAATAAAAACCTGAAATAGGAGAATAGGGATGTGGTGATCTGAGCACATTTTTCAGAAAAAAATGCTTTGAAAAATGTTGCTCAATTTTGATTCAGCTATAAACTTTAAGAAATGTTTATTCTTCTCCTTAATTAAAGATACTGTCATGGTTTTCCTTTAACCTTATAATATTTATAATCAAACATGTTGTCTTGGGTCTCTCGCTATATTTAGATAACAACTGTAGTCTAAGTAGGCATGTTTCTGCCAATAAAATTGATAATTAACAAACATCAGATCTCATAGTAGCCTTGGTGAGCAAATACGTGAGTGGAAGGAGAGAACGATGAAAGGGTGTCAAGAGTTTTGTCCAAATTTTCTATCTGTTATTTAAATTGATGCTATTTAGCTTTTCAAGATAACATGAACTAACTATCTCTTAATCCAAGTCTGGTGTTGTAGGCTGATTAACCTATCCTGCCTCCAAAATATCTGTATTCTAATTCCCAGAAACTATGAATATATACCTTGTATGACAAAAAGAACTTTGCAGATGTGATAAAAAAAAAGACTATCTTTGATTATCCAGGTGATCCCAGTATAATTACAAGAATCTTTATAAGAAGAAGGCAGGGCGGTAAGACAGAGTGAAGACCATGTGACAATGAAAGCAAAGGTATGAGTGATACACTTTGAAGATGTAGGAAGGGGACACAAGCCCAGGAAGGCAGCTGATCTCGAGAAGGTAGAAAAGGCCAGGAAACAGATTCTCCCTTTCAGCCTCCAGAAGGGTCCAGCCTACAGATACTGTCTTAATCCTAGTGAAACTAATTTCAGACTTCTGTCCTCTGGAATGTTAAGAGAAATACATTTGTGTTGTGTTAAGCCACTAATTTGGGGATAATATTTGCAACAACAGTAAACAAATGAATATATCCTCCTTTTCCTTAAGAAGTGCATTGAAATAAAACTTGTCTAACTTGAAACTCAGTATAAAAATATAGCCCAGCCAGTGTGGCTCAGTGGTTGAACATTGACCTATGTACCAGGAGTTCAGGGTTTAATTCCTGGTCAGGGCACATGCCTGGGTTGTGGCAGCCAATCAGTGATTCTCCCTCATCATTGATGTTTCTATCTCTCTCTCCCTCTCCCTTCCTCTCTGAAATATATAATGATACTATGATCTTATTTTAATTGAATGTGACTATTAACTAAAGTGTCATTGAGTGGATAATAACATAGGTGATGCATGATAATACAGCAATTCAAAGCAATATCATGCAGAATATATATATTTTGAAGTGAACATCAGTGTGGTCTATGCTTGGTTGCACTGCTTACAAGATTAATGACATTGTGGAAGTGATTTGCTTTCTATAAGCCTCAATTTTTTTCATGAATAAAACTAAAACATTAAATTATCTTCTAGTAATGCTGCAGGAATTAAGTTATATCATGATAGTTTAAACATACATAGTACATTTTATGTGCCAAAGAATGTTTTAAGCATTTTCTATCTATGAACTTAATATTTATAAAAGTCTATCAAGTAGGTGCTATTATTATTCCTATTTTACAGAAAAATACACTGAGGTGTTTAGTAACTTGTCCAAGGTCACACAGCTAGTAATTGGCACAGAGAGGATTCTAAACCAGAGTCTGGTACCATATTCCATGCTATTAACCACTGAATTAACCCTAGTCCAGTGCCCATAGAGCATAACTAGCTCCATTATTAAAGCTCCTTGTGTCTGAACTTAAGAGTTATTTATTTATTCTTTTACCTCAACTCAGATTAAGGAAAATATTTCCAGAAGGACAGCGGTCTTTCTGCTAAATTAATTTCTAAGGTCCTTACAGGTTCAATTTGTCTATGCAATGCCTACCGTGGGTCCCCACAGGAAGTGAGTGGTCCACATTCTTGCACTAAGAAGACAAAATGAAACTCCTGTGTGTCCAGATGTTTTGATGAACTGACCACTTCTACCTCTCCAAGATCATGGAATCTTAAATTAAACTACCCAGGAGAAACAGTTTTTAAAAAAGAACATTATTAAAAAAATTATTGTTTCCAAAGATAAAAATGATTGTCATTGAAAAAAATATGGTTGGTCATGAATTCATCGCAACTTGTCATTTCTGGAAATGTATTTGTTATAACACAAATGAAACTTTTCACTTCACTATAATTGTGCAAGGAAAAATACAGCTACCCTTAAAAGGACCTAATAGTATTTTTAACATTTTAATTTTATTTTCAAAGGAACTCAGAGTATTTCTAAAGAAGGCCATAAAATGTTTCCCATTCTACCCATGGCACTTGCATTTTCAGAGTGGCACTTTATTTAGCCCTGGTGTTCGTATTAATTTCCAGTGCTGTGAGCAAGCATGTCAGTGTATATTAACACCTGATCTATAAAGGGAAAGCCGAGGCCTTGCCTAAAGTATTAGTCACTGCACCTTGGGAATGCTATTGTGCCTCTGTGGTTGGCTTCAATGCGGAAGGATGTGCATGCTTTGATTCCTAATGAAACATGCATATAATCAAATTTCTCAACAAGAACGCTGAACCTTCCACAACTTTTCCCAAGCTCAAAAGGATTTTTCAGGGCATATTCTGTTTCTTATTGTTATTTTTTTTTATTTTTAACCACCAGTGGCCTGTGCTATCACTTCCCAAACAGACTACTGGAACAAGAATTATAATATCAAGAGAGAGGTCTTCCCTAAAAGCGTTTTATGTTTAGCACCTTTATCAAGACCTTTAAACCCGACATTTCCTAAGATTTCAGTTTCACAAATCAGAACTTAAAACTCCAGTTGCCTTTATTTGCCTCTCTTACCTCCCAAGTTGTAAGTTACTACTGAGGGTAAATACTGTTCCATATTTATCTTTGTAGCCTAAGCACTAAGTACAGAAGGTAGTAGCACCATAAAGTCACTCAACAAACATGATCAGACTGAAATTAAGAAGCCAGTATATCAGTCATTGGTTTATATTTTTCCAGGCTGATAAATTGCAGATCTTTCCAACCTAAATATATTCATAAGTTTTTCTCAACACTGACATCTTTTGTGTTTACTCAGTTCCTTTCCTTTTTCTTTTCACTATCAAATTCCTGAAAAGAGTGGTATTTTTTGTTCTCTTTTCTTCAAAATGTGTTCAACACTTAGATCCTGCCAACTGTTATTTTTTTACTAAAATTTTTTACCCAAGTTTATTAATGACCTCTTGGTTACTATTTGACCATTTCCACTTCCAAATAATCACTTTATAGCATTTTAAACTGTTAGGCACACACATTTCTCTTGGAACTATTTCTTCTTTGTTCTTGACCACCTTGTGCATGGCTGTATCATTGACTCCAATGAATGCTTCAGAATCTAATCTGATAAAAGAGTAATATGTAAATTGACCCTCATTCCATTATACCCACAAGTCACGCCCACAAGCCACACCCACCAACCATCAGGAACAAATATGCAAATTAACTCAACTAAGATGGTGGTGCCCACAGAGCTGGAGTTGCCCTGGGCAATGGAGGAAGCCAGGGCCCTGCCAGCCTTGAGTTCTACTCAAGAATACAAAGTTTCAATTATAGAAGTTAAATAAATCCCAGATACCTGTTTCCACCCAGGCACCCCAGTAGGGACCCAAACCCTGAAGGGACTGTGGGCAGCCTAAAACGGCCATCAGCCCCTCACCCAGGCTGCCCAGGCATGCCAGTAGGTGGACATCCCCCGAGGGGTCCCAGACTGGGAGAGGGCACAGGTCAGGCTGAGGTACCCCCCCAAGTGCATAAATTTTTGTACACCGGGCCTCTAGTATGTATATAACTCTGAATTATTAGTTGATAAATTTCTTCAACAAACATTGAACACATATTTTTTCCAGGGGCTATGCTAGGTGGTGAGGATACAGAGATGAGTAAAGCATGGTCTCCTCACCACAGTTGGCAATCACATTGGCATATAAAACATATTAATAAAGTGGTTAAGGAGTATCCCTGACTGATACTTGCTGTGTTTGTGTACGTCAGTCCTGGGTTTAGTGGATGACCATTTGTAACACAATACTGCTAAGGGACTCATATTTCCCAACATGACATTCGTTCAGCCCAGATAAGTTTATATATACTATTTCTATTTATTTGTTTTGTATGAACATTAAATTCTCATACCAATGAAATAAAGAGGTGGGTTGGTAACAGATTTGAGTGGGAGGGGGAAGGCACTCATTAATTGTGAAGATCCCTCTAAACATCTATCTCTCTATTATCTATCTATATCTATCTATCTATCTATCTATCTATCTATCTATCTATCTATCTATCTATCAATCATCTATCTGTCCATCATGTGGCTATCCCTTCTTGGGGGTAATGTGTTCCTTCACAAAGTTCTGAATGTAAAGAATCTCAAATTTTCCTTCTACTACTCTTTTCATTTTCTTCACTTCTGTATCAAATAGATTTGCTGTCTCCATGGGTTATTAGATTATGTAGATGAGTTCACTTAAAAATGTATCAAAAGACAGTAACTTAAATATATCATAAACTTTATCTATCTTCAACCTATTAATGTAATGGATCATATTCTAGATGGAAGATTGCCATATTGGTATATTATTTTCTTTGTACACTTCTCTGTGTGTGAATTTATTTATCTACCTTTACTATTAGATGTCTTGAATTAAAACAAAAATGAATATTAAATAGTAATTAACATTTGCAGGTTAATTTTTTATTGATGCTGGCAATGACTATGATGGTTAACCCTAAAACAAAGCCTCATACATTTTTATTATATATCATCTCATTTGTTCACTTCTTCCATAAAAACTGCCCAATTACTTTGGTTCCAAGTGTTATTTCTCTCCTGTGACTTCATAGCACAGAATGTTTATAACTATCAGTAACAATCATCTTCATTCAGTTTACTTCACACCAGGATATTCAAAACAATCTTTCCTTCTCGGTTCTAAGTAAGGAAGTTTGCTAGGTATTGTTAGGAATGTAGATTGATCAACTAAGAAGTAAAATGGCATATTTATAAAAAATTAATAAGATATATTATAAATATGCTATAAAATATACAAAAGAACACTCAACTCAACAAGAAAGACACAGAGGAATCAAAATATAAATACAGTCACTGTACATACAATATTTCAATTGCCTGAGCATTTTAGTCTTTGCAGTCTTAAGGAATTGGTTCATTTGCAATTTGGATTAGCTCAAATTTATGATATCTAAGACTACTCAGATGCTGTCCCTTTCTAAGGGGTACTTTTTAAATACATAGCTAAGTTGACACCAAATATAGCTGACCTTATAAGGAGCCCATTCACAGCCTGGCAAGGGTCTACTAAATAATTGGGAATATAGTGCCACTTAAATTATAGCTGCTAAAGGAGCTAATTGAAACTTTTATAAGTGGCTGATGGAAATACTAAGACAAATAGAAAAAGGATAGAGTAGGTGATGGGTCAAATTGGTCAGGTTCTTTGCAGGAGTCCTGCAGAAGAGAAGGTGCTGAGTTAGCCTATGCCCCAGAGCTGTTTTGTATCCTAATGGACTTTCTAGTTCCCAAACCACTTTCTAGTCCCCCTCTATGGCAAGGGTGGGGAAGCTTTTTTCTTCCATGGGCTATTTATAGCATCATTCACTTAATATAATTCACTTAATATGAATTTGTGTTGCTATGAAAAAAGCTCCTAGATTTATTGAATTTCAAGTCTCACTTGTGGTTGCCTTGGCAGGGTCAGACCAAATGATTTCTCGGGTCTTATACAGCCCATGGCCCGATGTTCCCCAGCCCTGTTCTATGGCATGACTATTTCTTTTTTAAAAAATGAATTTTTGTTGATTTCAGAGAGGAAGAGAGAGGGAGAGCGAGATAGAAACATCAATGATGAGAGAGAATTATTGACTGGCCTCCTGCACACCCCGCACTGGGGATTGAGCCTGCAACCCAGACATATGCCCCAACCCAGAATCAAACTGTGACCTCCTGGTTCATAGGTCAGTGCTCAGCCACTGAGCAATGCTGGCTGGGCACATGGCATGGCTATTTCTAGATTCCTCTAGGCATGATCCTCCAGGAGATTCTTTTGCTTTTATTTCCACATGCATATAATGAAAAATCCTCTAGCATTTTAGGTTTAACAAGTGATTTGGTTTCTTGACTTAAAGGAATCTAACACACACAAACAGATATACACATATACACAGACATGCAATCATACATTAAAATGTACACACCCACTCCTACACCAATTTCTTAATCCAAAGAAGAACAATTAGAAAATTCACAAATCTAGATATATAAAAGGCTAATATGCTAAGTGTCTGACCATCTGACTGGTCACTATGACTCTCACTGACCACCTGGGATTAGACGCTCAATGCAGGAGCTGTCAAGCTGAAGTGACATGGCAGCAGCGGTTCTCAGGTGACGCACCCCAAAACCAGAGAGGAGAGAGCCCTATTCCCTGTGTGGCTGCATGATTCCACCTTTGGCCATGGGTTATGTAGTTGCTGGGGCACTGTTTCCCCTGAATCTGGTTTACCGCACACTTGTGTTTGCATTCCACAGCAACTTCGCAGAGTGCCTCTCACATCTGAGACCGCTTGGGGGGGATGGCAGAGAGCTGGTTTTGGCCTGATCCCTGCAGGCCAGGCCAAGGGACCCCACCTGCCAGAGGGAGCCCGCTCCCTCTGAAGATGCCAGGAAGGGATGGTGGGAGGTTGGCTCCAGGGCATATCGATCCCATCTCGCCCAATCCTGCCAGCCACCTTCTAATCAATTTCTTTTCAATGTACACAAATCTGTGCACTGGGTCACTGGTAGCATATAAGAAGATAGAAAAACATTTTAAAAAGACATAACCACTAAAAATATTTTATTACATGATACTAAATGTAAAGAACATACCTTTCCCTGTGGTATAACCATAGACATTTACAACCACATTTTTAATCACCAAAGAAAATGTAACTTAAGGTTATTTATGTGGTTACAAAGGAATGGAGAAGTATATCTATACTACTTCAGCTAAAATGCCATCAAACTATCATAAAATTAATAATACTCTAATACTTAAAATAATAAACAGTGCTTATAATTTTTAGATGATATCCCCTAAATTTTCCAGAAAAAAAAGGTTTTAATGTATTCCCTTGGAAATTATGTTATAATATCATTTTGAATGTTTGCTCATCTCTTATGTATTCAGTGGGCACTATTTATACCTTCGCTCTCTGAAATGGATTTTGAGCTCTCTGGATAGGAACTATTATATATTTGCTTCATTCCTCTTGAGGAGGAAGTATAGCAACATTTTTTTAATATTCTCTTAGAGAGATATAAAACCATAAAATACTTATTTTAAAGCACACAGCTCTGAAATACACTCTAGCTCAAATATAACAGAGAATACTTTTTAATCATTGGATTATGCCTGTTCATTGTCAGTGACATGGAGATGAGACTGGGAAATAGAACATCATCAAGTCAATGACTTAGATGAGGGATAATAATTTGCATTTGCAGTGCAGAGCACATTTCATTCATGAAGAGGATGAGTAACTAGATTTGTTTTCCTTCTCCATAAATTACTAGAATTCGAGTGGCATAGTAATTATGAGTGGACTGATTGCTTTCCATGTTTGTAGCCTTGATTTTCAGAGCTACTTACAGCATTTAATCTAGAACTTATGCAAGCTCCCCAATTTTGTTTTCAATTATGCTTTTCATGCTTTGAAAAATCCAACTTTCAATCAATTGTACAATAAAGGTATCACCTATTTAACTGTTTATGTGTAGTTTAGGCTCAACTCTTGAGCACCTGAGTGTTTAAAATATCACAATTTATGAGGCAAGGTCCTCTCTACCTTCTTAGTGTACAATAGGGAATGGGTGAAATTAGAATATGAAAAGAGACAGGAACTGGGTCATCTATACATAGGCAACCCCTTTTAAAGTTCAAAAACATTTTCCAAAAGCAATTAGAACATCTCTAATTTTGAATAGAAATCAAATGTGTTGATTTTTCAAGGTAGTTGGATGCTTAAAAGATATCTGTGAGCCTCTGCCAGTTTCCTTCTGTATATTTTACCAAAACTTCACTTTGTATACCAAACATTTTTGGATTTGGAGTTCTCTAGGGTCAATCAGATACCATTATAAAACATATAATCAAAAGTGGCATAAAGTGAGGTTCACCCACAGAAGGATATAATCATTGCTTGATGCTCTTTCTTCTCAAAAGATTTCTTAGTATCTCTGAAACATAAAGAGCAGCTATAGGAAGATTTGTTTAAATTTTCACTTCAGTTTCCATTGGACTTCCTTCGTTATAATGTTACTTTCACATATGTTATTCTATATATTATGATTAAAACATACATTAATACATAAATGATTGTTTTACTAACATAGAGCATCTTGCCAGGAGCATTTCTCATTGTTTTCTTTCTCTATCTTCAAATATGCTATCTAATAAAAGAGTAATATGCAAATTAACCATCACTCCGCCACTCTGTCACAATGATGGTGGTGGCCACGGAACTGGAGTGAGCAGGAGGCTTGGGTTGACCTTGGCAATGGAGGAAGCCAAGCTTCCTGCCTGCCCTGACTGGCACTGGGCTCCGCTCAAGGCTCCAAAGTTTCAATTATAGAAGATAAATAAATCCCAGATACCTACTTAAAAAAGAAAAAAAGAAAAAAAGGAGAGGCTGGGAGCTTGGGTCACCGGAGGGTGTGACCAGCCAAAAAATGGCCATCAGCCCCTCACCCAGGCTGGCCAGGCACCCCAGCAGGACCTCCACCCTGAACTGGGATATACTTCGGGGCAAATAGTCAGCTCCCACCCGTGCACTAAGCCTCTATCTTATATAATAAAAGGGTAATATGCAATTGACCCTAACAGCAGAATGACTGGGAATGACTGATCACTATGACACACCCTGACCACCAGGGGGCAGATGCTTAATGCAGGAGATGCCCCCTGGTGGTCAGTGCACTCCCACAGGGGGAGCTCTGCTCAGCCACAAGCCAGGCTGACAGCTACCAGTACAGCAGTGGTGGTGGGAGCCTCTCCTGCCTCCTCAGCAGCACTAAGGATGTCTGACTGCAGCTTAGGCCTGCTCTATCCTGGCAAATGGACATCCTCCAAGGGCTCCTGGGCTGCCAGAGGGATGTCTGACTGCCAGCTTAGGTCCAATCCCCCAGGGAGTAGGGCTAAGCCAGTAGGTGGACATTCCCCAAGGGGTCCCAGACTGCGAGAGGGCACAGGCCGGGCTGAGTTACCCCTCCCCCCGCCACCCCAGTGCACACATTTTTCTGCACTGGACCTCTAGTATTACACATAATTGATCCCTTTTGTAGAAATAGTTTTTCAACCCGGAAGTCTGAAGTAGTTATTTTAGTAGCTCTGTGATCTGATATCAGTTAAAGTCTTGATTAAAAAATAAATCTTAAGATGGAGACCTAAACTTGAACTTTTAAAAATCATTGCAAGATAATTTAGTCTCTTAAGTTCATATTAAAAAAATGCACTTTCTACATTTTTTCATCTTTTAAGGTTCAATGAAAAAAAGAGGGATACTTAGTCTGGAAGAAAAATATTGTTAAATTCATGGCAATAAGACAATAGTTTGAATTAAGGAGCATTAACATTACTAAATGGTGCTGATTATGTTTTTAAAATGTGTTATTTGTAAGAAATCACCCAAAACAAAATTAGAGAAAGTGGAACTTCAATTTTTCTCTTTAATAAAACTAAAACAAATTTGTAATTCCCAATATATTTTTTATGTAAAAAAAAAGTTGTGCCTAGACAGTGTGGCTCAGTGGTTGAGTGTTGACCTATGAACTAGGAGATCATGGTTGGATTACCAGTCAGGGAACATACCCAGGTTGTGGGCTTGATCCCCAGTGGGGGGAGGGGGGATTCATGAGGCAGCCAATCAATGATTCTCTCTCATTATTGATGTTTTCATCTCTCCCTCTTCCTTCCTCTTTGAAATCAATTAAATATATATATATTTTTTCCTTAAAGGTTTGAAAATATAATGAAGATCAAACAGGTAAGAAATCTACCTGTGGCTGCAGACTTCAGAGGGGCAGGGGGAAGTTATCAGAACACAAATCTCCAAAGTAGATGGTGTACTATGAAGGGACAAAACTAATGATGCTTCATTTTACACAGCAGGAATGAAACTTACCAGTAGGCACTGAAATCCCCACAAAACTCCATTTGGCAAAAACCTAAAGCATAAGGACATGGCCTGGAAAAAACTCACAGCTGCTCTTACTATAAAGAGTGTCAATAAAGTGGAGGGCAGATATTCCAAGAGCGCAGCTAACAATACCTTCGGACAAAGGTGAAACAAAAGCTTAAAGAATGCACTCCTGCTCTGTCATGGAGAAATAATTTGAGAAACAACAGCATCAAGAGATGATTGTATCCTCTTGTGGGTGACACTTTAACTTAGACCGCTTTTGCATATGTGTTTATAATGCCGTCTGACTGACCCCAGAAAACCCCAAATCCAAAAGGTCTGCAATTTTTGAAATACAAAGTTAAGTTTGGGTGAAATACACATTACATCTGATACCACACTGGTACAAAGGTTCATAGGAGATTACTATGTACAATTATATGTCAGCAAGTTAAATTAACTGGAAGAAATACATAAATTTCTTGAAACATAGCACCTGCCAAGATTGAATCATAAATAAATAGAAAATCTGAGCAGACAAATAATGAGTAAA